>PVLC010030419.1:0-19356 GCA_004027655.1 Graphiurus murinus | reverse complement strand
ATTAAAAATTAATGATGTTGGCTTTTAGACTGTGGGAAAGTCAAATGAGATGACTGTGATGATGATGGTTGCTAGTATATTATTTTTTAGCAAATAAGTAAATGTGATGGTAGTTTATTGTTCCTGACTCCAGTGGACCCAGAAATGCAATTTCCAAGGACTTGGAAAAAATATTTATATCCACACTGTGTGTGTGTGTGTGTGTGTGTGTGTGTGTGTGTGTGTGTGTTACTGGGGTTGAACCTAGGGGTGTTCTATTTCTGAGCTACACCCCAGCCCTTTTTGTTTATTTTGAAATCATCTCCCTACATTGCTGAGACTTTTGGTAAATTGCTGAAGCTGGCTTCAAATCTGTGATTTTCCTGTCTCAACCTCCCAAGTACTGGGATTGTAGGCATGCACCACCATGCCTGGCTTCTCCGGGGCTTTGCTCATTGTATTCCTGGAGTCCATGAATCTCAGAGCAGATCTGCAAACAGCACTGACATCTGGTTGGTGATGGTTTTGCTGTTCTTGTGTGTCAGCCATTTCTCCTAGTGCTCTTTCTGGTTTTTCAGCTAGAACTGTACCACAAGGTAGGGCGAAGAAGTGCTACCTACTTTCATCTCAGTCCCAGGGCCACTTCCTAGATCTTTCATTTTATATATATACATATATATATGTATATATACATATATATATACTAGTGATTGAACCCAAGTAATTCTACCTCTAAGCTACACTCCTAGTCTTCTAGTCTTATTTTATTTTTAAACAGGTTCTCACTGAGTTGTAGAGGGTCTCACTAAATTGCTTAGGCTCTCCTTGAACCTGTGATAGTCCTGTCTCAGCCTCCCAAGTACTAGGATTACAGGTGTGCACCACCATGCCCAGCTTCCACTTTAATATATACAAGAGGATGATGGTGATGGCAATGATGATGGAGCTGAGATGAATAACAATGACAAACTGAAGTCTTCTTTCCATGTACAGAAATCTGCACCTGTGTGACTAAGTGTTGGGTAAATCATGCTATTTATACATCACCTCTTCCCTAAGAGACCACATGACATATTCATGTTGCAGATGAAAATAGAGATGTGCCCTCTCTTCCCTCTTTCACCCTTGAATCTATCAACAAAAAAGTCATAAAAAGTCAGGCATGGTAGTGCACACCTGTAATTCCAGTATTTGAGAGGTTTCGACAGAAGCCATATATACAGTTCTGAAATAGAAACCCAGTAGTATTGTGCTTAGTCAGTGAGGAACAATTGAGAAGAAAAATATAGTGATAACAATAAAACATTACCATGTATTGAGAGACAGAATCTGACAAAGTTGGTATATTTGAACAGCTCAACAGAGTACAAACAGAATAATGTATCTTAATCTAAAATTTTACTATCAATGGCTATCTATTTCAGACATGTACATTTTGGAGTTTCCCTTAAGATTTATGGAGTTCATGGAATTATCCTATGCAAATATTAGATGTAGCTATATCAAAAGATTGAATGTTAAAGGATATGTTTTATTTTAGGTATTCCACATTTTTTAGTTTTCCATTGGGATTCAGAAATGAGATGGTTTCCAACATGCCTAGATGGAATTATATCACTGACAGTGAGGATCTCAAGTGGGGTGATAACTCATTGACTTACTCAATACACATGCATTGAAGGCCACTTTTGTGTTAGATCACAAACAGGTGCTAGAAACAAAAATCCTGGTACTTTAGGGCTCTTCACTTTAAGGGGCTTACAGTTGATAGAGTTGTATAAATTAATCAACAATTGCAGTATGGCATATATTCAGGTAGGCACAGTCATACCATATGGTGGAAACTAATAGGGCTCTAACCCAGACCGTGGGATCAAGTACAGTTTCCCAGGGGAAGTCATAATGGAACTAAGAATGAAGAATTTGCAGGCTAATGGTGGTAACTCTGAGACAATAAAACTACACACAGAAAGGCCAGAACTGTAAAATAATGGAAAAAAGGAGACAGCTAATTGGTGGTGGTGGTCATGGATTTAAACTTAGTGTAAGTTTACACAGGATGTCATGTGATAGCACCCTAGAACGTCTTTCTGGCATGAAATAATTGTGTACTTAACGACTGCTTCATAAGCAAATGGATCACTGAATGAGAAGTACCATTTAAGGATTCTAACAAGTGAATTGTAGACAGTCCTCATCATTCCGGTTTCTCTGTCCCTATTCTTCCTCACTACAGGTATATGGTCTTTAAGGGAGTCTGAAATGATACATGGGTAGCAAAGATGAAGTTCCTATCCTGAAAGGACTTATAATCTAGCATGGAAGATAGCACATATATGAAAATTACCTAAAGATGAGGGGGAGACTAGACAAGAGGTAGATAGGTGTCCATGGGCGTATTGACTACCTCTAAGTTCTAAAAGTGTCCCCCCCTGAAATATCTCTAGAGACATTCTTAAGCACTAAAGTACAGTGGCTAGTCTTTTTTTTAACTTTAAGCTCTCAGGAAAACAAAACTCTGAGACAATTAGTCTACTTTCAAAAGATGTTAAAGATTCTGTTGATGGTGGGGAAGTGGATGTAAAGCATATGTTTCCCTCTGTTCACATGTCATGCTCAGTTTTTATTTCATTACTAGTGTGAGCAATGTGTTATAAGAACAAGAAGGTTTCTGAAGTGTAGTACAGTATATATTCATTGACCACAGAAGCAGGCTATTCTCAAACATGGTTTCTTTAAATGACCCAGCTTTATAAATACTTTCACACAGCTGAGTCTTAAGAGGCTGTGAGGCACTTGTAAGTTGAAAGCAAACTCCATGGACTAGAGACAAGGAAATTCTGTCATTTCAGGCAGCATAATGCATTGGAAGAGACCTGAAACCGAATCATGAAAAGAAGTTGCCAAGAAATGATCAACTAAAAATCCTGTGAGAGTTTACAAGCCTCTTGGCAAAGTTCGCTTTATTCTGTGCTGAGCAACATTGCTCTGAGTTTAAATTTGGAACACCTAAATAAAACAGAAACTGAGAACAAACTCCCTCCCTTGCTTCTTGTCTATATTTTACCCTTGAATGGATGATACTGGTTAATGTCAATAAGACCATTTAAAGTGGATAAAAGCAGGACTTTAATTTTTCTCCATAAAATTAAGCTAGGATTAAAGAAGACATAGAAGATTATGTGGCAGTGTAGAACATTTTTTTTTTTAATTCAGCAAGACTTCTATCCTTCTCCCTCATTTCTATGGAAAAAATACACTGTACCATCCCTGAAACTGGGAAATTGGTCAATAGCACATTTGTAGAAGTGAGAAGAACAGAGGAATGGTAACTGCTTCTATTATTGGCATGCTCTCTAAAGTCAACTCACAGTGATGGATAAATTTTCAGGAATTTTGAAAGCCATCATAAAAGTAAGTGAAATGAATAACAATGCAATGCATTATATAACTCACCACTTCTTAATTTACTCTTATCTGTGCTCTCAAATTACTTAGATTTACTGAATCTATATTGATGGAAATTCTCTCTAAGGGTACACTAGTCTACATTTCTTCCCAACTTTCCATTTGAAAACACAATTGGCATTATAAAGGTGAAAACAATCTAAATTATATGACACAAATGCATGTAAATTGAAACAGTTATATCCTGAGATAGAATTTGTGCCAAAAATAGTGACAGAAAAGCCTGTTTATCAAACTGGACTTTGACTAGTGTGTGAGAACATGAACTCCAGAAGGGTTCTCAAAATGCCAAAAATTGTAAATAGTGGTTCACCAAGCCTAAACTGTTCAAATGATGTGATTTGTGCTGAATACCAGCTTTTCTTCTGGTACTTTGGAATTTTGGTACATGCTAGGCAGAAGGTATGTGTATGAACTGTTCCCAGTAAAAACCTTGGGCATTGCCAGGTATGGTGGCATATGCCTGCAATCCCAGTACTTGGGAAGCTGAGGCAGGAGGAATACAGGTTTGAGGCCAGCCTCATCAACTTAATGAGAACCTCAGCAATTTAGCAAACCCTGTTTTCATAAAAAATAAAAAGGGCTGAGAATGTTGCTTGGAGAGAGAATACCCCAGTTTTACCTCACCCAACAAACAAAATACAAAAAACAAAATCCCAAAACTTTGAGCACTGGGTCTCTAATGAGCCTCTCTGGTAGATACTACATTACACATGGAATTACCATTTGGTACTGGAAGAATTAACTATATCCTATGAGTGACTCCACAGAGGGAGGACTCTTACAAGCTTGGACCTGTTTTTTCTGGACATTGACTGCTGCATCTTTACTCTTTGCTGAGTTTACTTTATATCATTTGCTGTAGAAAGCTCATGCTGTTTTGATGTGTCTTTCTAGTAAATGACTAAACCTAAGAGTAGTCTTGTACCTTCCAACGCAGAATTACCTAAACTTATCTAGTTAAAAGGATATATAGGCATAAAAAAGACTTTATCAGTAAAGTCTTGCCTTGAATTTCTTTAATCTGGTTCTGAAGATTAAGACCTGATACTGTCAATGCTTAAAATTTATATTTTTCTGCTTTATTGAGGTATATGTGAAATCATATATACTTAAAATATATGATGTGATATTTTAACATGTCTGCATTATGAAATGATTATCATAATCTAATTAATATATCCATCACCTCACATATTTTACTTTTACGAATTTAGTCCCCAGGATCTAAACTTTAATTTACATTGCCTGGAGCTTAGATAATAAGAGATTTCAGTAAATCTTCAGTTTATGACTCTAAATGTCTTCCACTTTTGATGGTGAATCACACTTGGGGGCTTCTGGTTACATACTAATGCATGTAAATTTGACCCTCCATAAGACTTTTTTGTTATTTTCAATCAAGGACACAGTACACTTCTTTTTATATATTTACAACATTATGAGTTTATGGGAACCCTGCTATAAATACGTTTAAAGACTAAACATAAAAATAGGGTGAGTATAGACACTGACATGCATAATTCATTGATAGAAAGGTATTATGCAAGTCCCATGCTCCAGAGAATGGTTACATAAAATTTTAATGAAAGTTTTTGCAAACTAAAACCCCACGTATACTCTTGAGTAACAGAGAGGAATATCACTTTTTCTGAAGTTGGTTCTGGGAAGCTAAATTACAAGTTGTGGAGAAGATATATTTATTAAGGTTCTAACAGATTTGCTGGCATATTGGATTGAGCTTCCCTTATCTTGTAGTTACAAGTGTAATCTTTTTAATACCTATATTGCTTAAAAATGTAGAATGGCATTTCACTAAAAGGCCAGTTGAATTTACTATATTATATATGCTAAGAAAATGATTAGTAATAATAACATATTACAAAATACTCAGTGCTGGTTCAATTTTATGTATAAATCTTCTAGGCTGGAAGGAAAGAAATATGCTCTTAAGGCCAACTATTCTTTAAATGGTACCTAGAAACAAGGCACATACTTTTAGCAAGTCATGGTAGAGGTTGTTAATAGTTCATTAGGAAGGTTTGTTGGTGATATTATACTTTATCTAATATCTACAATAGAGAAATGTAGTTTTTAAATATATAGAAGAGCTGGGTGTAGTGGGGAATGCTTGTAATCCCAGCACTTGTGAGACTGAGACAGAAGGATCACAGGTTTAAGACCAGACTCAGCAACTCAAAGAGGCTCTCTGAAACTTACTGAGACCGTGTTTCAAAACAAAAAATAAAGCTGGGGATATAGCGCAGAGGTAGAATGCCAATGCCACACACACACACACACAAACAAACACACATACAAATCTATAGAAGACACAAGTTATATATAAGATTCTATATATAGCTATTGAATATAATGTATACACAAATGCAGGCATATTTAGTCATTTGTTTTTATTTAGGAATAAATATTGTGATCATTTTTTTCACATTCAGATGGACTTTAAGTTTGGGGAACAATGATCTGAAGTTACAAGAAATCCCCACAATCCCACCCTTCATAAGCTATTTAGGTAAAGCTGAGGCTGATGCAAAAATACATTCAGTGAGAAATGAGAATATGGAACCAGAGGTGAATATAGAGACTATTTTACCCCTTTATTTATTGGTAACGTTTTCTCCCTTGATTTATCCAGCAACTTTATTTTTTAAAATGAAAAGGTTTTTTTGATCCAAATATTTTTCTTTGATGTGAAGCAATTACCTGGAGATTAAGATCATAGTCCTTCAACCTTTCAAAGATGTTATTGAAAGACAGAAAATGCCTTCACAGGCTAAAAATTGAACTTTTCTTATGTAGTGAATTAAATTATATTATATAAGAAACCATTGGTGATGATGCATGAAGAAAACTCCCAAATAGTTGTATAGGGCATGTTCTACCTTGGTAAAGCAGTATGCACCTGAATTAAGAGAAGGGTTCTAATGATAAGCAAGTGCAAACTCTAGGGTTTAAGAGTCTGTTGTAGCAAAGGAACATAGATCCTTTCAGAATCAGAAAGAATATATCCCCTTTATACAATGTCTACAGCAAATATCCAGACATTCCCCAGAGCAAGCTTACATTTACCATAAGGTTCTTTCTGACTTTTCTCTCTTATGATTGAAATTAATGAGATCGTTGTTCTTAAATACATTTGACCCCCTCTTCACACACACACACACACACACACACACACACACACACACTTGGGCAACCAACTTCAACTTTAGGGCTTACCTATATATTGGCTCTGGATTCTGATATTCCCACTCTCTGTATAATCGATATGAATATAATATTTTAAAATAACTGTTGGCATTGATGTTATCTGGGATTATTTGGGGGTAACTTCTCACTTTCTTATGAACTGACACACATTTGCATACCAACTTCATCCTTCTGTTCTCTCTAGTCTGCCTACTTAAACATATTTTGTTGCATGTATCTTTGAATTTCTTATTTCCCAGACTCCAGAATCACTTCTCACTTGGGGTCTACCATTCAGCCTTTACTTGGTTCTCAATTTCAACTCAATAGGTTGCTGCTGCTGGCTTGATCTCCAAGGTCTAGAGCCTGATTCATCTTTTTATTTTTATTTATTCCTTTCTTTATTTTGGTGTGTGTGTGTATGCACGCACGCACCCGCCCGCTAGGTACTACGGATAAAACCCAGGGGCATTATAACTCTGAGGTACACCCACAGCCCTATTTTATTCTTTTTCATTTTGAAATAGGGCCTCACTAAGTTGCTGAAGCCAACCCTGAACCTACAGTCCTTCTATCTCAGCCTCCCAGGTACTAGGATTACAAGAGTGTGCCACAACTCCCAGCTTCAAATATGTGCATGCATGCATGCATGAATGAATGAATGAATGAGTTAATTAATACTTGAGAAGTCTACCAGAATTACATATGTCTTTGTGAGACAGTACTTTTTTCTACTTCACTAAATGCTTCCAAATCTTCAACATCTAATAACTGAGAGTAGTATTTGCTGCCTGATGCAGCCAGGACCAAGTTTTCAGAGAGAGCCGATGCCCATTTCAGATTATATCTTTAGTGTGGCAGTTGTTATTGCTATTCCAGGAAGATAAACCATCTGGTTTTGCATTTATACCTTCAAATGAGACAGGTTCTATCCTAGAAATTCTAATTTCTAATTTGCACTTCCCCAAACCTGCTCCTGGATCCCTCACCCTCTACTAATATGAAAAAATTATCAAGACCCTTATAAATGTAAGAGCAGTTTAAATTTTAGGAGTTATAAATGTATCATGACTCTAAGAACTCCCCCCCAAAACTGGCAGATTTCATGGTGAAGGTAGAAAAAGTACCTTCTTGATAATCTAAAAATTGTGTCACATGTACTCGGAGGTCTAACAATGCTACTTGGGAAGTCAGCCCTCTAAGTAAGCTATAAATGTTAAATACATGGAAAGAAAAAAAAAAGTTGCTTCAAAATTTTATTACCTGTTATTGAAGAACACATTGAACAGGTAAGTATGGATAATCAAAGCAGAAAAATCCCTTTTGACTCTCCCATAGATTATAAGAAGAGGAAGATCATTGTTCTAAATTATAGACGCAGGTTGTATTTCATTTTCTTTGCTTTGTACTTCTGTTGAAACCCACCATGTCTTTGCAACTTTAGCAATTTACAACAAAGAAAGCTTGCATGTATGACGTTTAGCAAGTGTCTCAGAGAGATGGGCTGTACAAAGAGCAACTCTGTCCTTGTGTTGTGGAAACAGAGTCTTTGAGAAAATTCAATTTAATTTTTGTTGCTGGTGAATTGGTGGAGCTAGCAGCTATGTTGCTGCCTTTCTGCATTGAACCTGAGCCTTTATTCTTGCTCAATCCAAGGTAGCCTTATTTGTGATCCCAAAATCTTTTGGACATCCTGGCCTGCCAGTGTCAGCTATGGTCAAACCAGACCCAGAACTCTCCTGTGAAAGATAAGGCAGACAAGAATATGCATTTTTATGAAATCAGTTTAGCTGTTTTGTTTTCTTAAGAATGGACCTACTATCAAGAGAAGCATAAATAATGCTTAGAATTGCACAAATGCATTATATTTCCATCCAACTGTGAGTGCTTTTTGTTCCAAATTCTGGAACAAATCAGGTTATAAAACATCAATATACTACACATGGAAACATTAAAATTTAAAATATTTATGCTTAACAAAGACAGCTGAAGCAAAAGCAAGTCAGGCTGGAGATTTCTGGTAGGGGAAATGAAACTAACATGTCGGATTTGGTGAGAGATTACTTATCATTTCAATTATATATACATTATTTTGGCAGTTTATTCTCATGTGTAACACTGACTATTTTTTCTCCTAATAGCTGTTTTGAAGCAGCGCTATTTGCACTAACAAGGCATATTAAAATGGAAGCCCTGACTACCACAGAGCAAACAAATGTCTAATGGCTGGGGGATTTGGGCTGGGACCAAGTTGACAGTTCAATTATCCAAACAGGTTACAAGCTTGTATTGAAGATAAATGCCTGTGGATTCTCCTTATGAGTACTACTCGATACGATTGAAAAATGTCAGAGAAGATGCTATCTCTCCAAATTAATATATACTCATGAAATATGATTAAGATGTGTGTATATGTGTTTGTGTGTGTGCATGTGTGTGTGTGTGTGTGTGTGTGTGTGTGTACGCATGTGTCTGTGTGATGGAGGCTTGTTTTTAAGTAAGAGAATACAGAGTTTGAGACATATTTTGAAGGCAAAGTTAGCAAAATAAGTTTACTACTGTAAGAGCAAGTTATAACTTAAAAATCTATTTACCGGTCACCTCCATGACAGTACAATGAAAATATTGGTATTGTGAAAACTTTGAAGCATTATAAAGTTCCAAACAACCTTTGAAACTCCAAAACACATTTTTTTTCTCTATCTAGTGTCAGATGTGTTTGTGCATATTCTCTCTCTCTCTCTCTCTCTCTCTCTCTATATATATATATATATATATATATATATATATATATATATATATGCTTTTTGTAAACTAAAAATTACCAAATCACCAAGTGGCTTTTTAGGAAAATCATTACTCATAGTATCTTGTTAATAAAATACCTGATGCTAGAATTTAGCTCCATTGTAGAGTGTGTGCTTAGCATGAAAGAGGTCTTGGATTTGATCCCCAGCCTCAGAAGCAAAACAAAACAAAAAGAACAAGATCAAAATGCTTCGCTTTACTACTTTTATTTCCAATTTAGCTAAAAATTAAAAGCAAAATTGATGAAATAATGTTATTGAAAGCCTTTATTTTAGGAAGGATTTGTTCCTATTTTTTTATTGGAATGTGACTCTATTATAAAATATTACTATGTGGTTTAAAATGGAAGAACACTATTATATATTTCATGTTTCATAAACACATTGATGTCTAAATTATACACATAGAATTGATGGAGCATCAATAACAGAAGGAAGGCATCATGATGTGATAGAAAAAGCACATGCTTTGGAGCCAAGGAAACTTGTGTTCCAAATAGACAGTGTAGTCTTAGACAACTTATTTAATGTTGATAAACTTACTTTCATTTGTCTCTAATGTGACACTGATAATATTGGAATTATTCAGCTAATAGAAATAGATAAATTATGCTTATAACTTACTGTCAGAACACCACAAGTGATTTGTTGATGTTAGCTATTATAATAGTGAGCTGGGCATAGTGATACATTAGGGTCTGAGTGGCATGAGCTGTGTATCTTTCTTTAAGTCATGCATTTCATTCAGTTAACAAGCATTTATCGCACACTGACTGTGTCAGATACTGGCTGGTGCTTGGGAGTAAAAATGTGAAAAAAAGCATAATTAAATGTATCATAATCTGGTGAGAAAAATAGGCAAATGAAAAAGTAATTTCAGTAAAGATAGAGGCTTGCCTGAAATACTAAGGGAGCAGTGAGAGCACAGGTATAGAATTTGGTTTGGTGTGCTAATCACAGAAATGCATCCAGTGGGGCTGGGGCATGACTCCCTTGCCTAGCATGCCTGATGCCCTAGGAAGAAAGAAAAAGAAAGAGAGAGAGAGAGAGAGAGAGAGAGAGAGAGAGAGAGAGAGAGAGAGAGAGGGAGGAAGGAAGGGAAGAAGAATGAGAGGGAGGGAGGGAACAAGGAAGGGAGGGGAAGAGTCTTCTCTCATTTCCAAGTTGGCATTATTCTGATACCATCTTGCTGTACAAGATGATGGATTAGAAGCAAGTAGCACCTTCCGGCATCTCTGCAGCTTGGATTCAAAGGAGCAGGTAAACAGCTACTAGCTTATGGGTGACTGAAATAATTTAGTGAAGTTCAATATTGCACAGTTGGAAAGACTGGTCTTTGGGAACAAAGGGCAAGAAATAGGACATTAGTACCTAGCCTGTGGCCTCTCCACTCAGGGCAGTTAGTGGCTCTGACTTCCAAGCAGGATTCTCAGAGGGCATATTCTCTAAGGAACATTGGTATGAAATAACCTCATATTTTTATGATATGCTATGGAAAATGCACTGGATTTGAAGAATTCAGTTCTGATAATGTCTCATGAAGTGGACTTGCAGTAAAAATTTGGCATTCACTTAAACCTCCCTGAATACAATTTTCTTCTTGAAAATAGAACCCCCCCCACACACTTTTTCTATAGGAGTACCGTAATATTCTATTAAGATGCAGGATTAAAAAATAAAACTTAATAAATGTTTAAGAAGATAAAATCACAAATGATCTAACCTCCAAAGATTTTAAAAATTTCTTCTCTGTAAATTTGTACATATGAGTCTATTAATACTATAATATGAAAGAAATTAACCTTTCAGCTTGAAACATTCCTGAGAACTCTCCCAAATGCTTCCTTTCTGTGTCTGATCTTTTCATTTGTGTTTCACAGTTCAGTTTCTCCCCAGGCCTGTGTTAATAACATTTTAAAGTCCTAATTAAAAGAAAAATATGTATTGCTTTGGTTATAATCACTGTTTTCTCTGGAGTGTTTGCTGACAAAATATATAAGAAGCATACTCCTCAGTTCCTCACTTAGATACCATCATTAAGTATCCAGGATATTATAAAAAACAATTCGATTATTCACTCACTACCTATAATTTAGATAATTGCACTGTATTGCATGACATTTTCAGTTGGGGACTATCTGAGTTACTACTCTTATGATGCAGAAACTTAGTGCTCACTTAACTCTAAATACATGTTTCTGGAATTTTCTCAGACCCCCCAAGAGAACCAATACACACTTTTACGCAGTCGTCTGCTAATATCACCTAAAATTCCATGGGTTTTGCTTAAACTTCTGTATTCCAATGATAGCTTACTTCCAAGTAACTCTTTAACGTATTTTTCTGCTGGAACAGAACCTTACTTCCCTTCTTTTAGATTTAGCTAGACAAAAAAAAAGAAACTGGAAAAGACAAAATGCCTTAAAATCCCATATCTGCTGACACTAACTACCAGATTCGACAAGCACTTACTAGTCCCACATTCTACTTTGTCCCTTGTGAATATATTTGTTCAGATACAAACCCTATACTCACACCAGGGTACAGGGGTGAACCTGTGGATATTTTGGTAACATTATCACTAAGGAACCAGAAGAACTGGAATCATTTTCTGCCTTTTAAAGTGACTGCTTTAAATCTGTTAGAATTATTACATGAAGAAGAAGAAAAGTCATATGGGAAACAGAATATAATAGTTCAGCTTATCTGAACATCCCTCAGAAACATCTATGTAGACTTTTTTTAAGTTGAGTTAGAAAACTGGTCTTGGATATAATATAATCATGCATTCTTAATCTCTTGTCATATATTTACAAAATTCAATTTCTTCTTTATTTTTTTATTGAAAGACAATGGAATTCCAGTCAGCCATAAAGCAGGAGAGATTATGTCATTTACAGGTAAATGGATGGAACTGGAGAACATTATGCTGTGAGATTAATCAGTCACAAAAAGTGAAATGTCAAATATCTTCCTTCATAGTTAGGAGCTAGGGAGAAATTGGGTCACAGGAAAGACTCTAAACAAAGTAGAAGAAACCTTAGTGGGATAAAGAAAGGTACCCAACTCAGGGAGGTGGGAGGGAGGAGGAAGACATGAAGAGGAAAACACTTCAATGAGCATGATCTACATACACAAAATAATCAATGCCAATAACATTATCCTGCACAGAAAGGTGGGGAAGGAGAGGGAATGGGGTGGGAATTGGGGGAGGGCTCAAGGAGTGCTGTGTGCATGTATGCCTCTATCATTCTGAACTTCATCACAATGTACTACAATGCACCAATAAAAAGAAAGACGGAATGCACTGGCACTCTGATAGAAATCAGAACTCTTTGTTACTTATATTTCTAAATGAGAAGGCCACCAGGCAGGACCACAGAGAGAGTTCCCCTGGAGACAGAATAACAACAGGCTGGAGCTGAAGGAGGAACTTTTTATATAGCAGTGGGGTGGAGTCATACAGGTTTCATGGGTTCCCTGAAGCACAGCTAATTTTAATAACTTGGGTGAGGGGCTCTAGGGCATAGAGCCTGGCGTTTGGTCCTACAGCCCTTAGGGCAGGTACATATTAGCCCCAGAGCATGAAAACCCAAGAAGTAAAGTACCTGGTATGTGGATTCAATTAGCTGTTCCCAAAATAAATGAATTGTCTTCTGGCACAGCCTCAAAACTGGTCAAAGCACATTTAAAAATCAAAACAAAACAACTTTTTATTATACTACCTGCCATCTCCTGGAGCTCACATGAAATCTAGTTGTCTAGATAGTATCATTGAGAAAGTAACTCAGGAAGGAAAAGGGTCATGGCCAGTGGACTCACCCAGTACATTCAAGGATGAGCAGGGAAACCAAGAGGGAGTCCAGGAGAGCAAAGCCACAATTGGATCCACACCAATTTTGCCCTCTTGCCAACAAAGTACAGTCAATAACTTAGACCTTCACTAATTTGTCAGCAGCTCCTCCTTTCTTAGGAAGTTAAGTTAAGCAAGAGTTAGAGTGAAATTGGAATGAATTCCTTCTTCCTTTAAGGATCTATAAAAAAAAATTAGACTCTAAGGGCATAGCCTTAAGATAACTGAATCAAGAGCTACACATGGTTTTTGAGCAGAATTGCCTTTAACAATCAATAACTTGCATTCGATTGATGTTGTTGTGGTAACAAATCCCAAGGAATATTCTGAGGTCTGTGGATGCCTAGACTTTCTAATGTGGTTTAAAGGCCCTTCATGATATAGCTCTCAATTGCATTCATTTTCTCTTGTCCAGCTACCTGAATATCATCTACTCGGAAACTATTTGTACATTTTTCTTGCATCGGGTACATAGACAAGTTATAGAAATTATGTAATAGATGGTACTTTAGGGTTAAGCAAAGAATCAGTATAGTTAGTGATATGAGCTGAAGTCATAGTATAAAGTGTATTATATACCATGCTAGAGAAGATGGACTTGTTTTTTAACTTCATAGAAATAAGAAATTATCAAAAATTCTAACCATGGAAGAGAGATATATTTGAGTTATGTTAAGACAACTGACTATAGTATGGAATATTGTTAATAGTTAGTAAAATAAACTTAAGTTGAGGTTCGAGGCTGTTATTATAATAGAAATAGAAGATGCTGGTGAACCATGCTGTTCTAAGGTGGAATAGAAAATAATGGATTAATTAAGAAGATAAATATAAAAGGAATGGGTGATTTAGTGGATGAAGAGAGTTAAAGAAATTATCAGGTTCACTTTGGGAAATATCCTAGAAAAATAATAAAAAAACAGAAAACAAAACCATGAGGTACTTCAGTTGGAACTCAAAGGAACACTTGCTATTTCCTGTCTTTGGAATGCCTTTCTTCATCTTTACCTTCTAGCTATGTCCTCTTTGCCCTTTACATTCTGATCAAGTATCACTTTCCTAAGATGCTTCCTCTAGAGTCTTCCATGGCACAGGGTCCATAGAGATAACCCAATCATAGAAATCATCAAAATGCATGTGATAGCTGGCTTCTTCACCTTTACTCAACATGATCTTGTGAACTTTTTGAAGACAGAGGCTGAGTCTCATCTCAGTATCTCTGATGCATTGCGTAATACATGATGCAGGCTAATCAATAAAAATTAGTTTAAAGGTTAGAAGAAGAAAGAGGAAAAGTGAGATTATTAAATGGATAATTTTAAATTGATAATTTTCTCTAGTAAAAGCCTAAAGCATTTCATTGTCTTAACCCAACAAATTTTTATTCATCACTCACTTTGTATTCCTATGCAGATATGGAACTCTTTTGGGTTATCCTATAATTATAACTCCTTCACTTGGTGGATCAAGGACAAGATTGCTTTCATCTTGTGCTTCCATTATTCTCTGGATTTAAGAGAAATTAAGTTGTCAGACAGAGGGAAAAAAAACATACAGAAAGCATACCAAACACCCTTGACCTGAGAATGAAATATATCACTGATACACACAATTTATTGTGATATAGACACATCCAATATCAGAGGAAGGCAGTTTGGGAAATGTAAAAAAATATGGATAATGCTGATCACTAGTAATCTCTAAAACAGACATGTATAAAAAGGAAGACAGGAGCCAGCCATGGTGGCACATGCTTGTAATCCTAGTACTTAAGGGATTGAGACAAGAGGATCGCTGCTAGCCTTGGCTACTTAGTTAAGTCCTCTGAGTCGTCTGCAAGTTAATGAGACCCTGTTTCAAAATAAAGAATAAAAAATTGGGCTGGGGATGTAGCTTGGAGGTAGAACACCTCCAGTTTCAATCCCCAGTACTAAAAAACAAAACAAAACAAACAAACAAAAAAACCACCTCCAGTTTCAATTCCCTGTACTTGAAAAAAAAAAAAAATGTAACGAAGGAGCAAGAGACTGATTGAGCAGGACTAGAAAGCAGAAAATAAAAGTTCAGAGAGGAGAATTAGTTACACAACATATAATGGATAACTTAATAAGTACAGTGGCAATTATGCCAAGAACAGCCCTATTTTATAGCTCTAACTTGAGACTGTGCGCTGTGAAACATGCATATATAGTTGCAAAATAAATTTGAGATCACTGTATGTGGAGTATGTCACAATCTGAGTGTACCCATGGCTTTATATACTTCTTCAAATAATTCATCACTTAAAGATGCTATTCCATGCATAATAAATTTGAGTTATTATGGTACCTGAGTTTTCCTTCTCATCCAAAGAAAGGTTAAAATGTAAAAACTCAGTATAGGGGATTTTTTGGATGACAGAATGTCAAAACACTCATTATTCAGAAATATAACATTGAGGTATGGAGGGCAGAGATTAAGGTACATCTGCTTAAAACTGATACCTGATCTTTTTTCAGTCACTTAATACAGTATGGTACCTCGAATTGATATTATGAATTTTATAGGAATGCAAACATTGGTCTCAGGAGGTATCCTTACTATGCAAAATATTCTACTAGTTATCTGGTTGTATTTATGTGATTCAACAGATTTGTCTTGCACATTTATTTTCACACATAAAATTAGATTTCTTTACTTGACTTTTGTAGCAAAATTAGCATATTCATAATATGGAAGGTATAATAACCTTGTTATTGAAACTCTGCCTCTAAAATCGCACTTCAGTAAATATGTCTTAATGTGTTTCCATGAACTATAAAGAGGCAGTGAAATTGCATCATCTGAAGCCATCCAAGATGTGAATAAATATGTTAAAGGGAACAAGTAAATGTAAAAATTTAAATCAAGCACATCAAGATCATTTTGCCACACAGAGGTTTGGATAAGTGGCATGGAGTAACCCATCGAAACCATTCTTCTAATTTGTCAATTAATTTTACTGATACTCAATTTCTTTATCTTACTTGTTCTATAGATTGTTTTGAGGATAAACTAGAAAATGTTTTAAAAAGATGCTTAGAAAAGCTCCTGATAAGCTATAATCATTAAAACAATCCCTGTTGTTGAGCCCTTCAAAATTATGACTTTACATGAAAGAGCTGATAGGGTATTATAAAATATAAAAGTAAGGTCAATACTAATCTGTTTGTTTATAATATTTCTATCGTGTTGGTTGGTTGAGGCCAGGACTCTAAGAATTAAGATAGGAATAACACATTAATTTGATCCTAGATTAACTTTTATCATAATAAAAATTTATATAAAACTTTATGTACAGTACTTTCATTTTATCTATAGTGAAATTTGGCAACTATGCTATTTTTTATTATTGATGTCTTATTTTTACATCAGGCTATACTAGCTGCATCAAGTGTCTTAACTCTTTATTATCATATTACTGAAGTATTGGTAAAAAAAAAAAAAGCCAAAACAAACAAACAAACAAAAGTTTGCCTGTAAAACAATCTGAGCCTGGTACTTGTAAATATTGAGGGTAAGGGTGAGGGAATTGTGGTAACTTTTTGTTTGGTTTGGTTTTGTGGTTTTGGAGATTGAACCCATGGATGTTCTACTTCTGAACTAAATTCTCAGGACTTTTTATTTTTATTTTGAAACAAGGTCTATCTAAATTGTTCAGGCTGGCCTCAAACTTGCAATTGTCCTTTCTCAGTCTTCCAAGTACTAGGATTGCAAGTGTATATCATCAGGCCTACCTACGGTTTGATAAATTTTAATGTATCTTTTAAATTTATGTAATAATTTCTGGCCTGTTCTACTTTACTTCTTGAGTCAGTTTTAAAATTTTGTTATCTATCCAAGGTATTACTCATTTTATTTAAGTGTATTTCTGTATTAATTGTATTAATACCAATAAAACTTCTTTATGTAATTAAATGGAATAAAATATAGTTTTAGATACAGAGGTATTAATACGGATCTTACTGTTACTGACTTAAACATATGCTCTATTTGTTGAATATAAGATTCTATATATTTATAAAATCAAGTCATTATTGATTATTAAAGTGTATTAATTTCTGAGGCAGGTACTTAAATCTACATCTCTGACAATGAATTTATAAAAATTTATTAATAATTTTGTCTTTTGCTTTTAATTAAATTTGTTAGATAAATACTGGATCTGAGTTGTTACATCTGTCTTGTGAGTCTTATCATTATATCCCTAAAAATGATTCATCAACCTTCATGTATTTCAGGATATGCTAGTATTGTATAGCTGTGGTATTTTCCCAGTATATCTTTTTCATATATTATTATCAAAATATTTGTGTCATTTTATAAATTGAGTAAGCATATTTATAAGTATCTTACAACTGATAGTCATATCTAATTTGAAACTTTTTCAATATGTAACTTTATATATGTATATTTATGGTGATTACTGAAATATTTTTATAAACATCCAATACTGAGACCTCTTCCTATCATATTTTTTTTATTTCTTTGTTTTCATTTTTTAAAATTATTTCTTATCTTTTAATTGTCTTAGTGTTTTAGAACTTATATATTTTGTTGAAAAGGCTTTCTTGTCTCCAATGTATATATTTGGCACCTTTGTAAAAAATCAGCTGGCTGTAGCTATGTAGATCTGTCAACAAACAGTGCTTGGAAGATTGTATATACATATGTATAAGAATGAAACTGGACCTCTATCTCTCACCTTGCACAAAAGCCAATTCAAAATGGAATAAAGACCTAGAATTTAGACCAGAACATTTACAATTACTAGCAGAAAACAGAACCAACTCTCTAACACATAGGTATTGACAAAGACTTTCTCAATAAGATCCCTAAATCAAAAGAAATCACTCTGAAAATCAATAAATGTGATGGCATCAAGTTTAAAAACTTTTCATAGGAATGGAAACAGTTAGGAGTCTGAAGAGAGAGCCTATAGAATAGAAAAAAAAAATCCTTTCCAGCTACTCCAATGATAGAGGACTAATATCTAGAATATAAAAGGAACTAAAAAAAAGCTAATAACAGAAAAGACAGCAACAGTACGATCAATAAACACTCAAATGAACTAAATAAAAACATCTCAAAAGAAGAAATACAAAAGACCAACAAATACATGAAACAATGTCCAACACTATTAACAATTAGGGAAATGTCAATCACAACTAGGCTTCCATCTAACTTCGGTGATAACCAATCCAGAATACAAACAATACTAAATGATGGTGAGAAGGTGGAGGGAAAGGAATGCTTATACACTGTTGGTGGGATTGTAAATTAATACATCCACTATGGATCTCAGTATGGAGATTCCTCAAAAGAGAAAGAATGGAACCACGGTATGATCCAGCTATACCACTCCTCAGTATCTTTTCAAAAGTATTGAAGTTAGAATAATTCCGTATATATTCCATATGTATATGGAAGATAGAAAGAAACTAGGAAAGAAAAGAGACTTCATGAAAATGAAGAAACCAATAGAGTAGTGGAGGGGGACTGCAGGGGGGAGAAAGGGAGAAGAAGAAGGAAGCTTGAGGACAGAAACAGGCCAAATAATACTATTTTTGTATATGAAGGTATCACTACCAATCCCACTAGCATGCTCAGGGAAAAGGAGAGGGGAGAAAGGATGTGTGGAAAGAAAAACACCAAGAAATATTTATGCATATATGAATGTGTCACTTCTAGTACCATAAAAAAATTAAAAAATGAATTTCATTACAATGTATAACTATAATGAATCAAAAATTAAATTAAAAGTATATCATCTTTTATTTTTATGTTATGATTGAATTTTAGATTATGTTATAAAATAAAATTATTAATTTCTAGTATAATAAAGAAAAATATTAATTTTAATTTTGATCTCTTTGCTCCACTTTCTACATTATTTTTACCTGATATTTTAATATATACCCTGCCTTACTGCAACAAGTTGGTTGAATTTTTGTATTATTGATCTCCAGTGCTCCTTTTTAAATTAGTAACATATTTAACACTATATTTCATAAGAATATTTGT
>PVLC010030418.1:0-19582 GCA_004027655.1 Graphiurus murinus | reverse complement strand
AAAAAAAAAAAAAAAAGTTAGGCAAACGACTTGGGAAGTATGTAAATGGGGTAGAATTATGAGAATTTAGGGGAAAGTACATTATGTTAAACATCTTTTTTCTGTGAAATTTCCAATCATAACCCTGGTGCCAGTGATCAGCTATTTACTTTCCTCCCTCCATTCCCATAACTATTCCTACAGCATTAACCTAAGCAATGCCTTCCAGGAGATTATCCCTCTCATACAATAGACTTCCTCTTTCTTCCTGTTCTTTTTTCTTGCCTCCTTTCCTTTCCTCTGCTTAATAGCTTTCAGAGCACTATCAGTGAGATTTTTTTAGGCCAGAGAAGTTGACACTGCAAACAAAGGCCAACTCTTTTCACTGTCTTTCCTTTTTCTTTCTTTCTTTTTTTTTTTTTTTGTGGCACTGAGGATCAAAGCCAGGGGCATTCTACCCCTGAGCTATACCCCCAGACAGATTTTATTTCTTATTTGGAAACAGTGTCTCACGAAGTTGTGGAAGTTGAGGTGCTAAATTGCTGAGCCGGCTTCAAACCTTGATCCTCCTGTCTTAGCCTCCCAAGTATTGGGATTACAAGCGTGTGCCACCACACCGGGCCTTTCACTAGCTTTCAAAACTAAAGTCACGTTATGACTTTTGACTCAGTTCTGATAACTTTTGTTATAAAGAACTTAGAAGTGAAATTTTCTATACTCAGAAGAAACAAATCAGGCTTATATTCACTTTTATGCCCCAAATCCCTAACTAATAAATAAAAGGTGGCTATTACTTTTCAAAGAATTACTCATTCTTCCCCCCCCCCCCCTTAAAATCTTTCTCCTCCTTCAAACCTATCCAGTTCTATCCACTTCTGGAGAAAGATCTTTAGATGCAGAAGGATACCATGTGAGCAGAGAAGGGAAGTATTGAGCAGAATTGACTGTATCCAGTAAGTACTATTAGAGAAAAAAAAAAATACTTAGCTGAGTTTAATGGCACTTGCTTGGAATCCCAGTACTTGGGAGGCTGAGACAGGAGGATCTGGGTTCACAGCCAGCCTCAGCTACTTAGGGAGGCCCTCTCCACAGCTTAGGGAGACCCTGTTTCAAAATAAAGAATAAAAAATAGGACTCGGGGTGTAGCTCAGAGGTAGAATGCCCCTGGGTTCAATCCCTAGTACCGCAAAAAAAAAAAACAAAAAAAAAACAGCTTGGCTCATAACTCATAACTCTCTTATGATTCTTTCTTATAACAGTATTTTTTTACAATGGTTTCTTTTTTCCCCCTTTGGCTTTAGGTCCTTTTTTTATTAAAATGGATTTTAGAATATAATCAGTTTTATAATACACTAAAATTTTCAAATGTGATTTAATTTCTGCTTCCTGGACATGTTTCTTGGGAATGAATAACAAAACTATGGTAAACAATGGTGTCGTATGAACAAAAGTATTGTGGACTATTCTAAGAAATCTCTGACAGGAAAGCTAGATACAATTTAGTGGTAAAAGAAAATCCTTACTCTTTACATTATTAGTCGAGAAGAAGAATTTATTTATCAATTTTATCATAACAGAAGAATTCTCATTTCTGGCCATAGTTGTTATGGTTGTGTTCATTAATGGAAGTTTATATTTATAACATGTTTTGATCATTTAATTATTAATACTCCAAAGGGCTCATGGTTTATAATATCTTAATATTGAATATTTACTTATATTTATTCATTTTATTTTATTATTCATACTTATACTATCTCTAAAAAATTATGGGATAAAAATTGACTCCAGAAAATTAGGATGTGATAATATATAAATGTAATGTCTATAGATGGTTAATGAATTTTTGTGTTTGGTTTTATTCAGCAATTGGATTAGTGCAAATACATTTGGGCTTAAATTCCAATTCTTCTGTGTGATTAATGGCAAGTACTATCTTTTTATTAGTGTACACTAATCGTGCAGAATAGTGGATTTCATTGTGGCAAATTTGTACACTCACATAATAATGATTTAACCAGTTTCACTCCGGGATACCGCCTCATTTCCTCCCCTCCTCCCTCCTCCCTTCTCTCTACCCCCTTCCCCTACCTCAATGGAATCTCTTCTACTTTCATAATGTTCTTTATCTTCTTTTTCCCCTCCCTTCTACCTTCCACATATAAGTAGCTCATTAAATCTTAACAACAAAGTGTGTGTGTGTGTGCTTGCACGTGCGCATGCCCGCAAATGAGGAAACTAAGGCTCCAATTTGCACAGCTGGGATTTGTCCCTGAATAACACATTATCCACCATTTACCATCTACTCGACTCACTGTACTTGCACATGCTGTTACAACTACAGTTTCGTGATTTTTGAGGAGATATGTAAGTCATGAGAAATGATTCTGGGACTAGCAAAGAGTAAGACAGAAAACAGGGCATCCAGATTGAAAATATGGATCTCTGAATTTTAACAACAAAAATACCATAAAGGACATTTTCAAGTAGATGTTTTGGTAAATGTTTTTGAAAATCAGAGTACTCTTATAATGCTTTTCCTTGAAGGGAAGAGAAGATAACAATTCAGTTTTTAAGACACAACTTATCCAAATAATTCTCCAAATGCCCTGCAAAATTCTGTCAAATAAAATCATTGCTAATCAAATATTAATTGTAGATAACTTATTAGTGTGAGCCTAATTATCACAGGCCTTATCTGCTTAAGGTTCAAAGAAAGCTTCATTAGCGTGTGTACTCAAGTTTTATTGTCACTCTTCACAACATAACCACACCCACCTGTCCCAGGCAATCATTCGTCACAGTTTTGCAAGGATTCCTTAGGAACTGTATAACACATGGACAGCAACACTTTGCTTTTTTGGTTCTAGCCTCTTGTTTCTATCCACTGCTTACAACCCACTGGGAGAAAGTATCTGAATATAATAATTACTGCAGTTACTCCTTTGAAAATGCTGTGCCTCTGCTTAGAGGATTGTCTATTACTACCCCCAAACCTGCCCAGCCTCAGAATGTCAAGCAGCAAAGTGTTTTCCCCACTGTGTTGGTGCTTTAGATGAGGCCCCTCTCTAGATCATGGTTGTCCTTTTGTCACCTGGGACCCAAAGCAGCTCTACTCCCTGTGTAGTCTCATAGATTCTTTTTGAAATAGCTTTTGCTTCAGCTCTCTGGTTTCCTGTAGCTCAAGCAGCTGCACAGAACAGAGTTAAGGAAGAGGCACCACCTGTCTTGGTAAAAACTGCCCCATGTATCTAGCTTATACAAGCAGATGTCAGGGAGCTCACAAGGAAGCCTATTTTTTAGACATGTCTTTAAAATCTCAACTGGGAACACATCCTCCTCCAATATTTGTTTGTTTTGTTATGTTTGCAATACTGGGGATTGGACTTAGGGGTTCTATACCACTGAGTTACACGGCAACCCTTTTTAGTTTTTATTTGAGGACATGGTCTTGCTAAGTTGCTCAGGAAGGTCTTGAACTTGTGATCAGCATCTTGAGTTGCTAGGGTTAGAGTCATACACCACTCCACCTGGCTTCCAATATTAGTTAGTTTTAATAATTCAAAATTTTCATATAGAAGAATAATTGCTATATCAATGAATAGTTTTAATTACATTAAACCTCCTTTCTTTTTTCTTTTTATTAATTGGTGCATTGTAATCATACATCTATGTTAGGTACAAGCTGATAAAGGTATATATGCACACATTTCTCATTTAACCCCTTCCCCAATTCCCACCCCACGCCCTTGCCCTCCCTCCTTCTCAAGTTCAGTTTAGTGATAACTTTGATATATTTGTGAAAGTACATCATGTGCATTAGGGTGTCCCCCACCCCCCATCCATCACCTTCCATTAAGTCAACTTCTTTGCTTATCTAGAGTTTCTCCTTTTTCATCTGGAGACCCTCTTATGCCCCATCTTCTCCCTAGCATTCGCATATTAGGGATAACATATGCTTTTTTACTCTTTGTGACTGGCTAATCTCACTTAACATAATGTTTTCCAGTTGCATCCATTTCCCTGCAAATAACATGATTTTGTTCTTCTTTATGGCTGAGTAAAATTCTAATGTGGACACATCCCATAGTTTTGTATCCATTCATCTGTCGATGGACATCTTGGCTGTTTCCATAGTTTGCCAATTGTGAATTGTGTAGCTATAAACATAGATACACATGCGTCGATCTGATAGTTTGGTTTCCATTCTTTTGGGTAGATACCCAGAAGTGGTATTGCTGGATTATATGGTAGGGTCATTCCCATTCATCTGAGGATCTTCCATACTGTTTTCCAAACTGGTTGCACTAATTTGCAATCCCACCAACAATGTATTAGGGTTCCCACTTCTCCACACCCTCGCCAGCAGGTGGTGTTGTTCGTGTTTTTTATGATTGCCATTCTGATTGGAGTTAGGTGAAATCTCAAGGTAGTTTTGGTTTGCATCTCTCTGATTGCTAATGATGTGGAACATTTCGTCATATATTTATTGGCCATTTGTATTTCTTCTTTAGTGAGGTGTCTATATAGATCCTTTGCCCATTTTTTTATTGGGTTATTTGTTTTCTTAGCTGTGAATTTCTTGAGTTCTCTGTATATCCTAGATATTAGACCTCTATCAGAAGAGTACCTGGCAAAAATTTTCTCCCACTCTGTGGGCTCTCTGTTGAGATTCTTGATAGTTTCCTTTGCTGCACAGAAGCTCTTCAGTTTAATGCAATCCCATGTATTGATCTTCCTTTGAGTTGCTTGTACTTTTGAGGTCTTGTTGAGAAAATTTTTACTTGTTCCTATGTGTTGAAGTGTTGGGCCTATGCCCTCTTCAAGTAGCTGCAAGGTCTCTGGCCTGACTTCCAGGTCTTTGATCCACCTTGAGTTGACTCTTGTGCAGGGTAAGAAAGTGGGGTTTATTTCCATTTTCCTGCATATGGTTAACCAGTTTTGACAACACTATTTGTTAAGGAGGTTATCTTTTTTCCAGTGTATGTTTTTGGCTCCTTTGTCAAAAATCAGTTGACTGTAAGCATGTGGGTCTGTTTCTGAATCTTCTATTCTGCTCCATTGGTCTATGTGTCTGTTTTTGTGCCAATATCATGCTGTTTTTATTACTGTCATTAAGCCTCCTTTCTGATCAATGAACAAACCTGGACACATTTTATGGAATATTTATAAGGTAAATTACTAAACAATTGAGATTCAGAAAACCTAGGTTCAACTCTTGACTTTTTTTTTTTTTTTTTTTTTTTTTGCAGTACTGGGGATTGAACCCAGGGGCATTCTATTGAATGGCCCCACTCATATAATTCACTTTTCTAGCACTCTGTTTTTTATTCAGATAACTGAATTTCTTAAAAACTTGGATTGTAAAATGTACCTACTTTCCACAATTTCAAGTGTAATTTTATTACTTCAAGTTACTGGTAAGTTGACAAATGCATTTTCCCAGATGGTAGTACCAACATATATCTCATTCCATGATCTTCTTACAGCATGACATCTACATGCCTCCCAGGAGAGATGAGGTTATATTTCATCCTTTTTGAATCTTTGTAATTTTTTTTTGACCATTAGAATGTGACACAAATAAGGAGGCTAGATCACAAAAGGCAAAACAGCTTCTGGTTAATACCTTTCTCTCTCTCTCTCTCTCTCTCTCCCTCTCCATCCATCTTTCATCTACCAAGCTTTCTCACTGGTTGCCCATACACCCCAATCACTATTTTGTGAAGAAGCTTGAGAGACAGAGGCCACACGTAGGTGTGACTGCACTAGTTAAGTCCCCAACTAAAAATCACCATCTGCTGCCAGATGTGTGAGTGAATGAGCCTTCAGGTGCTTCAGTCTCCAGGTGAGGCTTCAGATATTGTGGAGCAGAGAAAAGCTGATCTTACTGTATGTGCCCTGTCTGATTCCCTGACCCTCAGGAAACCTGACTGAATAAGTGGTTATTCTTGATTTAAGCTACTAATTTCGGGGGACAATATTTTCAGCAACCAAAGTAACCTGAAACTAACATGCATAGATTGCCATTGTATACCAGGCATCCTTGCTAATCCCCTTATTTGTATTATTACCCTTACTCTACACTATGCCTCAATATTTGCTTTAATGCTATATTATTGGATGTATATGTGATTTATTTCATGCCAGATTTTTGTTCAGTAATGAAACTTCCAGATCTGTCATTATCTCTTAGGAAATATAATTATTACTTTTAAGATGTTCCATTTCCTAGTGCTATAACCAGAGATTTACCCATACTGTCTGATTAGGACAAAGGAAAAGCTATCATGAGGGAATGAAGACCTATTTCAGGGTTGATCTTCAGAAAGAAATTTTGATACTAACAATTTTTTTAAATGTTTACAATTGAACCCTAAACTGCCTTTTATCTGTAAGGTTTAATTCTATAAAAGTATCAATATAATTTATCTTCAGATTCCTTGGTGAAAGGAATTTTACTCATTCTTTTAAAATATTTATTTTACCTCTTCTTTCATAATAATTAATATCCATTTTTCTTAAACATTGCTGAATATATTGTATGCCAAACTAATTTATTACATAAATGTAGCTGGGCTTTATAGCTAATATTTGAGTATTAGCCATAATTTATATTACCTACTTCCCCAATCAGTCTCTCTTATGCAATCATAGAAATATTGTAGGATTATATACATATTAATATCAATGTTTGATTTTATGCATTAATTATAATTAGTGCATATTAATATCAGGTTTAAATATTACTATTTATTGTAAATAGTATATAAAGGTATTACAAATATTATCATTATTATTATTGAAATATTTGGGGCAGAAATTCAACCCATTTTGAGTTCAAGGCAGCAATTCAAACTGCTTTGTTTTATCGGTCATCAACAAATGGAACAGATGCAGTATTTTGTTGACAGATAATATTCAGTGGCATATTGGATCTTGAGCTAGAAACACTGGTGAATATTAAAGTCATAAATAATGCAATCCTTTGTAGCATCAGTGTATGACCTCAAAATAACCCCGTTCAATCTGAAGCCACTATAATGGCCCAAAGTTCGGCAAGGCCAAATCATACCCTGCCATATTTAGTAACACACAATAATATAGAGTTTCAACAAAGAAAATACAGTTAGCATAATAATGAGGCATTAGCTGAAGTGCCCATGGAGTTGTTGACCTGAGACAAAAAAAAAAATCCATAGAAAGAATGTGTTCGGAAGGATGCTGACAAAGTAATTAAAATAACTAGAGAAATAGACCTAGCTTAAAACTTAGCAAGTCATAAATCCTGTCTTAGTCACTTAACCTCTAACTTATGCTTCCCCTGTCTTCTCAGACTATTTTAACCTTCACTTATTCAATAGAGTAAATTCAGAGCATTGTCGTATTTAATCCCAGTGCTCCACCCACAAGCACCTCTACCCCAGTACTAAATTCAGCTAATGCTCTAATGCCTTCTCCTCTCTAGTGGCTCTTTACTTGCTGTGCTCTTAGCCTTGAATACCACTCTTTTCCTCTCTGCCTCAGATATCACTTTTGTGAACCCTCACCCCATTTACCTAGACAGAGCAGCTGCTTCCTGCCTCTATGTCCACATGCCATATTGTTCATCTATTTTCTGTAGTTCTCACTATGTCACATTGATACCATTTATATGTTTATACTATTCTTTTCTGAAGTGTGAAGTGTTCAATGTCAGAAACCATTGTTTCACCCTTTTGCTATCCAGCATGGTCACAGAGCTTGGCATGCCTTGGAAGTTAGACGCCCAGATTTGAATACGTATTTCAGCTTTCATTAGCAGTGTGATACCAGAGAGCTACTTAGCTTCTCTAACCCTTATAATCTTCTAATGTAACCTCCAGGTATGATTGCTTTGGGAATTAAATTAGATTAAATACATGTACAGTGCCTATTTTACAGCAAAGGCACAATAAACATTGATTACTAAATGCAATAAATTTTTGTACCCATTTGATTGGGATGTTTACTCTAGGTTAGATCAGACTAAAATTAGCATAGTGATAGCATTCATCCTTCCTAAATTAAAATAACTTATGTATGTTATTTAACAAATTACCAATGCATCATGAAATGCAATTTTTAAAATCTCTAAAGATATAACTGGGTGTGGTGGCACACATCTGTAATTACAGTACTTGGGGGGCTGAGACAGGAGGATTACAGGTTCAAAGACAGTCTCAGCAACTTAGTGAGACCCTCAGCAACTTAGTGAGACCCTCAGCAATTCAGTGAGACCCTATTTCAAAAACAAGCTGGGCATGGTGACACAGGCTTGTAATCCCAGCATTTGGGAGGCTGAGACTGGAGGATATGGGTTCACGGCCAGCCTCAGCTACCTAGTGAGGCACTCCGCAACTTAGTGAGACCATGTTTCAAAATAAAGAATAAAAAATAGGGCTGGGGGTATAGCTTGGAGGTAGAATGCCCCTGAGTTTAATCCCCAGTACCGCAAAAAAAAAAAAAAAAAAAAAAAAAAAAAAAAAAAAAAAAAAAAAAAAAAAAAAAAAAAAAAAAAAAAAAAAAACAGAGCTGGCAGCGGAGCTCAGAGGTAGAATGTTCCTGGATTCAATCCTCAGCACCACAAAGTAATTAATTAGCTAAATTAATAAAATAAAATCCCTAAAGATATTATTTAAGCCCATACCTATATCTGTTCCAAGACATCCTCAAAATGACAAAATGATCACTATTATAATAATAGGTAGGAGTTATACCAAATTTATTCCCTTATTGGTTTTTGTGTGTGTGTATGTGTGTGTATGTGTGTGATACTGGGGATTGAACTCAGGGGCATTTTACCTCTGAGCTACACCCCTAGTCTTATTTTATTTTATTCTTTATTTTGAAACAGGGTCTCACTAAGTTGTGGGGGGGCCTCACTAAGTAGCTAAGGGTGGCCACGAACCCAGATCCTCAGGTCTCCGCCTTCCAAGTACTGGGATTACAAGCGTGTACCACCACGCCCAGCTCCTTATCATCTTTATTAATATGAAGCTTATTTAAGTTGGTTAAAGAAAACTTAAGTTAATATTCTAAAATTTAAACATGAAAATGACCATTATTACCATTACAGTAAATATTATATTTTATCATAAATAAAATGTTCAAAAATATCAATTATTTAATATATTAAAGATAGAGATTCATGGTAAAGAAATAGGAACCATGGTAGAATAGTTTTCTATTATATTTTCTTACAAAATAGCAGTGGCATTATGCTTAGCCCTACCCTATATAATAAGAAAGTCAATATTCCAAAATGTGCTTCTGCAGGTTTGCATGAGACATAATTACTCAGCAAAGGCCAGGATGCAGGACATGAACTGTCACAGGCACAGCAGGCCTAGTGAACTTGGCGTGGAATCTGACTGGGCTCCTGCTACAGGCCCAGGAGCTTGAAATTTTTTTTTTGCATTTTTCAGTATCAAACTTGTACTGAGGAAGAATTTAGTCTGGATAATTGACTGGTAATAAGTTAACCTTATTTATGACCCTGGACAGTAATAATAATGAGCTGCCAACCGCTGGGAGCCTTGGTCCTGAATACAAGACAGTGGCTGAATGAAGGGGAGAAGTCTGTGTAGAGCAGAGAAGTCAAAAGTCCTTCCCAGGGGACCTGGAGAATGTTTTAGAAATAGAGCAAAAATGAATCTCATGTCTCTCTCCACACCAACCTTTTTGTCTTATGGGGATCAGACATAGTCCCCTCCTCCCACATGAAAAGGTAAAGAAACATGAGGGACAGCCCCTACTGTTTAAAAACAGCATGCAAGCGGTAGAGGTGGGAACTGAGCTGAATAATAAGGTTGTTCAGCACTTACCTCCATTATCATCGCTCTTCATTCCTTCTTCTACTTAAGCTCTTTTCAGAAGTGTCAAGCAAATAGCCAGTATGGTATTACCTCAAAATGCACATTCTGTCTACAAATAGTGGGGGGTATGATCCTTATTATATATAAGCTGTAAGGCTTTTAAAATTCAAGGGTCTTAGGAAAGCCTAAGTACATTCATTCATTCTGAAGTTTAGACCTTCCAGCAGATGATAGCTTAAAAATTATTCTGACTTTAACAAAGTAAAATGAGATTTCCTAGTAAGTATTAATAAGTGGAATTAAATGTAGTAGATAAAAAGTAAATAGATTAATAGTGTCTTGGTTTTGTATAATTTTTGTTAATCAGACTTCAAACTATTTGATAAGTATATTTTTTATTCTTATTGAAGAATTGTATAGGCACTTTTAAAATCTTCATTTATTAATGAAAAAATCAAAATATGTGGGGTGTGTATGTTAACTATCTCTTGGTTACTTTGAATGAATTAAAAGGAGAACTCAGAGATCCTGAGCAATTTATGGCACTAAATATGCTAGCTTTCAATATATTCTCAACCAATGGCCCAAGCTATGAGGATTGTTGTACTATTAAAGAACAACAAAAAGCAAACATCTATTATCTACAGCTACCACCAGGTGGCAGTAAGTTGGGGCTCATTAGAGTAGTTACAGTAAAGTGACATGTTATAGAAGTACTTTTAGGGAAATGAAGTCCAAGTTTTTCAGGAGCTGGGTGTGGTGGCGCAAGCTTGTAATCCCAGTACTTCGGAGGCTGAAACCAGAGGATCCAGGTTCTCGGCCAGCCTCAGCTTCTTAGTGAGACTCTCTGCAACTTAGTGAGACCCTGTTTCAAAATAAAGAATAAAAAATAGGATGGTGGTGTAGCTTGGAGGTAGAATGCCCCTGGGTTCAATTCCCGGTACCACACACACACACACACACACACACACACACACACACACACACACACACAAATAATAATAATAATAATAATAATAATAATAATAATAATAATAAAAATGAATTAAAAGCTTATCAGAATAGAAATAATATTGGAAAGTCCTTCACAGCAAAACTCCACCAAACACAGGCTTTTTCCAATTCCTCTCCCCCCATCCTCATTTAACCCCTCCCTGTTTTTTTTTTTTTTTTTTTTTTTTTTTTTTCTTTTGCGGTACTGGGGATTGAACTCAGGGGCATTCTACCTCCAAGCTATACCCCCAGCCCCATTTTTTTTTTAGTTTTTATTTTGAAACAGGGTCTCACTAAGTTGCGGAGTGCCTCACTAGGTACCTGAGGCTAGCCTTGAATCCGGATCCTCTAGTCTCAGCCTCCCAAATACTGGGAGTCCAAGTGTGCACCACCACGCCCGGCTCCCCTCCCTGTTTTGCCCCCATTAATCCTAGAAACTACTCTCATCAAGGAAACCACAGATATTATATCATGTTTGAAAACATGAACAATCTGGATATCCTAGATTTAGAATTATTTGCAGTAACTGGACCAAATGCTGACTTGTCTCTTAGGGAAGGGCATGAGTACACATGGAAGTTTTATGTGCCAAACTAAGGCATGTGTGGAAGTTTATATATGTGAAGGATGATGTGTATTGATGTTGAGCTAATCAGACCTCAATTGACTTTCTCTAATAGCCATTACCCCTCTTAGGCTAATAGTATTGTATTTGGCTTTCTTCTGGGATCTCATCTTTCTCTAACTCTCATCTTTATGATTCAGTACAATTTTATCTTTTGTTCCCAGGGTAAACTATGTGACTCAGGCCTGGCCAGATTGATTTCCTCTAGAAAGCAATTCAATCTAGGATGGGCATGTCATCCCAGTTGGTCCAGTAAGAATGAAATCTATCTAGGACTTCTGAAATAATAGAAGCATTTTCTCTTTTTAGATAGACTTTTTATCTAAATCTTGGAAGATATAAGCATGGAGGTGCCAAAAGTCATCAGTTGTGGCTTTAAAATGATGTCCCAGAATGGGCAACATTGTAGAAAAATATATATTTATTTGTTTTAGCCCCTGGATCAAGCCAAACCTGAAGAAACTACATAAACAAGTAAGTCCTTCAACCTGTTTAGACTGAATTTTCTACCTCTTACAACTACTTTTAAGTACTTATTTTAGCATATTCAAATTGAAGAGAAAAAAATTCACTAGATTTTATAAGTTTTATATCTTAATATATGTTCTTCCTCAGATTCCCTTAGCCACAATCTACTTGGTTAACTAAAAAGAATGCTACCATTTCAGGAAAAAAAAAATCACATTTAGGAAAGATAGAATATTGATTACTTTATTCCCTATCTGATAATTTTTCATAAACTCCAGAAAATTAATGCATGAAACAAATACTGGCATATTTATGTTTACCAAGTTAAATTGAAAACTTGAGATTTCCATAGTAGCTGGTTTCTGTGACATTGCCTCAGCCCTGTCAACCTATGATCAAAAATTCTACTGCCATCAAAAGCTTGTCTTTGCTGTGTTCTGCTCAATTTTATTGATCTTCAGACCTGTCGGATTTTTTTTTTTTTTGTCACCATGGAAATCAAGATGATAAATACTTCATATAATTAAATAATTTATATTATCATAACAGGAGAAGGACATGCTCTCCTAAAACATCCCTTTTGCCATGACATGTAGAAATATTTGGAACAAGCTGACCTGTGTCCTTGGGATAAAAATTGTTCTAGAAACTGTTTTGTCAAATTGTAATGTTGTGGGATAACATGGTCCCACTCATGGCCTCCGTGATAAAAAGAATTTTAACACGTGCCAGTCAGGAACAAAAGGCAGGTATTTTTTCAGGAAAGTAAGGGACTCAGGGAAACAGGTAAGCGGAGATCTTCTGAGTCACAGAGCAGGAGGGCAAGAGAAAGAGTCCTTGCCTCCTTAGTCCTTATATCTGAGGTGGTTGGCCTAGGAGTCCGGAACACAGGTATAGGTGGTCGTCCAAAAGAGGGTGGACACAGGAAAAGTTGGATCCTCCTCCTCTGGTTTCAAGGTGGATCTGACCTTGGCCCTGAATCTCAGGTGGGGGCTGGGATTCAGGGGATTAAAAAGGTATGGCCCACTTAGACTTTTCTCCTAAGATTTTGAGCATACCCTATAGGGTGAGGTCAGCTAGAACTCTCGAGATTTTAAAACTATATTTTTCCTTTCCCTCCCAATGTCTCCTTTCTGCCTAAATTTTATTCCTTCTACTCTACCTCATCAATTCCAACAACACTAATCATTTCTTTTTGACTTAAGTTTAAAAGATATGTCTTGGGAAGAGCATGGGATTTTGCTTTTACTCTCATTAAAGAAGATTAAGCATCATCTGATATAGGTAAATTGTAATCTATCTGATGTAGGTAAATTATAATCTATACATAAATTAATATATACATTCCTTGAATTGAATGATCTATAATATAAAGTAATACATTTTATCTTTCATTGAACAAGGATACTGCATTTTCTTTTTCTTTCTTTAACTATGTTTATTTCATATGCATCTTCTCATTTTTATATTCCCAAGGAATGCTTTTTCTCCTACTACATGAGTCAGGTAAATTCCAAGGTTTGGTGTTGAAGTACTGTGGTGGGTTAGCACCATAACTTTTTGTGAGTCCTTGGCCTCTGTGGTGAAAAGAATTTCAACATCTGCCAGTCAGGGACAAAGGCAGGAATTTTATTTTGGAAAGTAAGGGACTCCAGGGAGAAGACAGGAGAGGGGAGATCATCTGGGCCAAGAGAGTTTTTGCAGCCTTTTCAGTCCTTATATAGAACTCCCAAGAAGGGGTGGGCACAGCGGAAGTCTGGACCTCCTCTTCCTCAGGTTTCAGCGATGGGTGGTGGCTGGCTGAAGTCTGACCTTGTCCTCTGTGGATCTCAGGAGTCTCAGTTGGGGTAAGGGGCCCTGAGATTAAGGGTGTGAGCCCATTGAGGCTTCTGCCTAAGACCCAACACACCCTATAGGGTGGAGTTAGAGATTATGAACTCTCCAGATTTTAAAACTATATTTTTCCTTTTCCTTCCCAATTGGTCTCCTTTCTGCCTAAATCTTTTATTCCTTCTATTCTACCTCATCAGTTCCAGAACTCATTTGTAATCTCAGAAAGACTAGAGCTGAGCTGGGTGTGGTGACCTGCCTCTGTAATCCCAGTACTAGGGAGGCTGAGAATAATATGGGAAAGAATAGTCAGAGCCATGAAAATATTATTAATTAAGAATTTAGACTTAGGATAGAAAAAACAGGAATTCTGCACTCCCTCCCCCAGCTGCCAGTGTGCTGACAATTAACAGAGCAGATAAACAGAGAGGGCTTGCAAATCAATGAGGCCAGCCCCTCCCTTATGCAAGCCAGAGACTGGGACTTGGCAGGGGTCTTCTCTAAACCTAAACAAGGTGGTACCAGCTCAGTCAGGGGACTTCTGAGAGAGAAGAGTGAGACAAGGCCTTGAGTTAATGTGCTCTTTCTACTTTTGGTATCATGCTCCTGCTAGGTGAAAGTATAATAAATCTCACATTTTACCTTTTCCCATCTTCTCAAAGTTAAGTGACCAACTGTATAAAAGAGCTGGAATGTCTTTGTCCAGGGCCCAGAGAGTGGGAAATTGCCTGACCTGGGTCATCAGCTGCTGACTAAAGGAAGACTTGCTTATCCTACTTTTGGCCTCTGGAGTTTTCTTTGTCTCTGAGACTAGGCTTGTGGGGAGCACTCTCCTGCAACAGGACAGGAAGATCACTGGTTTGAAGCCAACCTTAGCAACTTAGAAACTGGCTGTCAGCAATTAAGTGAGATCTTGTTTCCAAAATAAAATAAAATAAATAGAGCTGGGGATATAACTTGGAAGTAGAACACCCCTGGGTTCAATCCCAGTACTACAAAAAAATAAGACTAGAGCTGAACAGAAGAAAGCAGAGAATTTGGCAAAGAAGAACAGAAATTAGGCAACAAACTTATATCTTCAGAAAAATATTGGGCTGGGGATGTGGCTCAGTGGTAGAGTGTTTGCCTAACATGTTTAAGGTCCTGGATTCAATTCCAAGTACCTTCCATTTCACTCCCTCACTCCCCGCCCCCCAAAAAGAAAAAAATTTAGGCACTCAATGGGATACAGAAATACAGGAAACATTTGTTCTTACTCTACTGTGCTAGGACTAGACCACTACTCATTCATGGCCCAGAAGGCACCTCCAAGGGAATAGATTAAATTAAGAAAATGGAACTGGATTTACTCTGCCCATTTTATAAAATTTGCAAAAGAAGGATTTTTTTTTTTTTTTGGACTGGGATTGAACCCGGGGGCACTCTACCTCCTAGCTACTCCCCTAGCCCTTTAAATTTTTTGTTTTGAAACAGGATCTTGCTAGGTTGCTCTGAGTCTCACTAAGCTCCTGAGGTTTGCCTCAAACCTTCTATCCTCTTTTGATCCTTCTGTCTCAGCCTCCCATATACTGGGATTACAGATGTGTGCCACCATGCTCAGCAAAAGAAGGATATTTTAATCACTGTGAGTTAAAACCATGATCCCTACTCTGCATCATAATCTTTTCAGGCATTTTTGGGATTTGCCTAAGGGAAACTGTGTTGTGACAGATTTTGTTGGGATTTGGTGGTATATATTTATGTGGTCTGTAGGTGCCTTCCTACACAGTTGTTATTGCTAGCTGTCTCTGGGTAGGAATGGCTTCCAGGAATTTTCCTTTATCCCACAGTGCAGATGCACCCAACAATTTAACACAAGGACATCAATGATGAATTGGTTAATGAGTGCTATCAGCTCTTGAAATGTCCTATAGCTCATGTATGAAAGAAACTTGGTAGAGCTTTCCCAAATTTTTAAAAAATATTAAATTGTACATGGGGCTTTATCAAAAAAGAATCATGAAGCTGAAACTTTTCTAAACTTTCATTAAAAATTTGAAAGTTTAAATCAATTATGCTAGAGGAAAGAATTTACTTTCTTTTCCCTGCATAAAAAATTATATTCTTAAATTATTGTCATAGGAAGACAGAGTCTATGAGTAAACAATTAAAACTATAAGGAGAGCCGGGTGTGGTGGCGCACGCTTGTAATCCCAGCATTTGGGAGGCTGAGACCGGAGGATCCAGGTTCAAGGCCAGCCTCAGCTACCTAGTGAGGCCCTCCACAACTAGTGAGACCCGGTTTCAAAATAAAGAATAAAAAAAAAAATAGGGCTGGGGATGTAGCTCGGAAGTAGAATGCCCCTGAGATCAATCCCCAGTACCAAAAAAAAAAAAAAAAAAAACTATAAAGAAATAAGTATTTTAAAGATTTACTAGGAATTCCATCAATTAAAAGCATCTTTAAATTTTTCTCAGCTTTGTGACCTTAGTGGAATTTTTTTAATTTTGTAGATTTTTGTGCCATTAGTGGTATTTTTCAGCTTTTTAAGATTTGTAATTTGTTGTGATGTCCATTATCTTCCTAAATAAATAGCTTCTTACCAAATGTTACATGCATAATTTTGTATTCCTTTTCTTAACACATTTTTCCTTTCCAACTCCAAACTGTATAAACTTTAGGACACATAAAACTAGAATCCACACACCCCTTGAAAATAAATATTAATACAATTCAATCTGAATGCAAAGTAAAATACTGTGTTTATCACTCAGGAGTTTCCAAATATCTGATTTGCTGAATTTTAAAAAATGTTTCATCAAAATGTTTAGCATCAAGCCGGGCGTGGTGGCACACGCTTGTAATCCCAGCATTCGGGAGGCTGAGACCGGAGGATCCGGGTTCGCGGCCAGCCTCAGCTACCTAGTGAGGCACTCCGCAACTTAGTGAGACTCGGTTTCAAAATAAAGAATAAAAAATAGGGCTGGGGGTGTAGCTCGGAGGTAGAATGCCCCTGAGTTCAACCCCCAGTACTGCCAAAAAAAAAAAAAAATGTTTAGCATCAGATATCCATAATCAATGACTGTATTCTAGGAACACATACACACACACACACACACACACACACACACACACACACACACACACACCAGGATCTGATTTACAGCTTCTGCCAATTCCCCAGGCAGTGAAACATCATTTGTTTGAAGGTTCAGTCCTACTAAAAATTAAAGAAAGTTTTAAATTACTCTGGTTATCATGAAAAATCATTCCTGGCTCCTTGCTTCCTTGTCATATGGTTCTTCTCATCTGAACCCAGCAAGTTCTTCCTTTACATTTTTATTCAATATCTTTTGGCTAAGCATAAAACAGTCACTATCAATTTCTCAGCAGTTCCTGAACATTCCTAAGTTGAAATTATTTTAGAGTAGTTATTCATGGGGCTTGCAAGTTGAAATGAAAAAAAGCACTGAAAATCAATTTCATTATAAGCTTTGAAGTAAAGGGATGTTGCATCAAAAAAACTTGACTGGTTGGTAGGTGGTATTTACTTATTTTATTCTGGAATGCTACAGCACAGCAGCTTTTAAACCACTGAAAACCCCAGCTGGTGAATTTCTGAACACATTCCGTGTACATAATCAGGGAAGTCTCAGCTTGACTGGGTGTTTGCACAGAATTCACTGAAAAGAATACATCTGTATTATTTCATGGCAGTGACTTCATTTATAACATTTTGTACTTCTGTTCTCATAGTGGCTGCTTCAGTTAACGATCCTGTTCCATAGCAGGTTGGATATTTTCCCTGGTGAGGATCAAAACAGTGAGACTAACAAACGATTCTCAAAACCCCGAGGACAGTTCAAAAATCAAAGTTTACAGTATTTAATGGGCCAAAAGCCTAAGGTTTTAAAGCCATGCATACACAAGCAATGCCATGTGGAGAATAGCAATCGGCACTCAGAAATTTTAATATAACCAAGCGTTATTGGCATGCTGACTTCTATGAGAAATCAGAGCTCTTCTCTAACCCTATTCACTCCGATTAGTGGAAAGAGCCAAAGACAAAATGAGATCCCAAGTTCACCAAACTTAGGTCTTAGTATCTGAGTATTAGAGGGAATTGCAATGTTGCAGTTAATAGAATTCCAGCGTAGTCATCAGCCTCCCTTCCTAAAACCCTGAGCTGGTTTTGTTCACTCTATTCCCTTCACTATAAATAGTGTGTCAAGGCAAAGCCCAAGGGTATTTCCAAATATAGGAACCCCACCCCAACCCAAGTTAAACGATGTAGTTTTTCAGAAGACTGGAATATCTGAGAGCAAAGAGAAAGCAGTTCACCAGCTGAATTCTTGCTAGGGATGCCTTAACTTTGGAAGGTTTCATGGGTAGCAGGCTGGGGCAAGGGAAAGAAGATATTCAAGTTCCTCTTCAGTCCAGTCTTTTTCTCTACCTAGTTCTTGGGTGAGGTGCCAGGGTTTAATCAGCTGGTGTTGTGAATAATGGTCCCCCCAAAGCTGTCCACATTCTGATCCTCAGCACTTGTAAATATGTTACCTTACAGGGCAAAAGAGACTTTGCAGTTGGGATTAAATTCAGGATTTTGAGATGAAAGAGTTTCCTAGATTATTCAGATGGACTCAATGTAATCACAGAGGATGTGACATGAGGAAGGCATGATAGAGAAAGAGATGTGATACCACCACAAGCCAAGGAATATGAGCAGCCTCTAGAGGCTGACAAAGGAAAGCAGCAGTCTCTCCTGGGGCCTCCAGAAGGAGTGCAGTCTGGCCCTCACCTTGAAGACGCCAGTAAGACTCATTTCAGACTTCTGGAAGATCAGGTTATGTTGTTTTCAGCCTCTAAGCTTATGGGATTTTGTTGCAGCTGCTATAGGAAATTAATACAACTGCTATGCTTCCAGTTCTTCAAATATTGTGTAGATAAGAGAACAGATGCATAGTTAATAGTATAATCTAAAAATAATGCAGCACTGTAAGTAAAGATTTTAGTATAATAAGAGATTTATCCACAAACTGCAACATTACTATAACAAGATGAAACAATAAACAAAGCTATCAATAGGAAAATAGGTAACTATGAAATCATTTTAAAAGTGGAAATTTATTATTAAAATTAAGTCAGATTGAATAAATATCTATTTACCTTGGCTGGGATATCAATGAAGTTCTGAGTTCCAGATGAGCTAATCCAAGGCTATCAGGCTAAGCAGAAAACAGGAGCAGGGTTAATGGGTCTTCCATGAGGCTATGAGGGATGCATGTGTTTCTGGAGGAAAAGCATGGACAGAAATCCTAATGCAATGGTGTGCAGTGGGAGGGACCTGTGAGCAAGAAGGGAGCCTGTGCCCAACCTACTCCCAAACCTGCATGGGCACCTGCACCTGTGGGGCAAGACAGAGTTATTAGGACTTCCTTCAACAATTAGAATGGCCACAGCCACTTGCCTGATTAGTTATTTCATCCTTCAGCTACAACTCAAACATCTACAGAAGACAAGTAACTTTTCTCATTCAGGTCCACAACCTAAGAATAATTGATCTTCACAGTTACCATAATGTCTGTAAAACAATCAGTACAGCACCTACATGTGGAAACAGAATCTTTGTTCCATCACACCATTTCGTAAAATAGTAAATAATCTTGATAATTCAACTTTCTGCCTCTTCCTTTCCTCCTTCCACCTACTGTCATTGGGTTCTTGGTCCCAATAGAAGAACTGTGAAATATTTATAAGAACCTGTTCAACATGTCTTTGTTTTAACTTTCTTTCCTATGAATTTTTGTGAACACAATAAAATTTCCAAAACCTCTGTTCTCATTATAGCAATTATTACTAGTTACTTAAGTC
>PVLC010030417.1:0-19503 GCA_004027655.1 Graphiurus murinus | reverse complement strand
AGGGGTTATTGGAAGTCTGTAGGAAAAGCACTATTTGGAAAGACGACCTCAGCACTGTGTTTGTTATCGTGTGTGTAAAACCTTTGATCCCAGAAAAGAGAGAGAGATAATAAAAGAGGTTCGAACCAGCAGCTTTTAGCCGGCGTCTTTTATTGGGGCCTCATGGCTGAAGGTTCAGCCTGGGGCGCCCGATAAGGCTGGCCTCAAACCCGGATCCTCCAGTCTCAGCCTCTCAAGTACTGGGATTACAAGCTTGCACCACCATGCCTGGCATTCTTTTAGTACTTAGATTAGCAGTTTTAATAAGCATATTTAATTTAACAAAGCCTAAAATTGATTATCATGTTTTTCCTGTCCTCCTGAATTATCCAGAGGCCTTAGGAGCATCTCACTCTCAGGTCATCCTCCTTTAATTATATTTACTATTTTTGTTTCAGTGGAAATTCTTTCACTACTATAGTTGCATATTTTTGTTTCAGCTTATATTTTTGCATTGCTGCATTCTATTGAATATTATTTTTATTATTACCATATACAATTATTATTTGCTCACTATTTCATCTCCCGTTTTCATCTGGAATAATATTTCTTTTGCCCAACATACATCCTTTAGAATTCAAGTTTTAAGGATCTTTTGTAGGTTACTATCTTGTGGGTTAATGTTCTCAGCTTTTGTTCATGCCTTTATTTTACCATCATTATTGAAGATAGTTTCAGTGGGTGATGGGCTATAGACATTGACATTAACTTTTCTCGGCCCACTGAAGATGCTGCACTCCTCTGAGCACTGCGGTAGGTGAGAAGTCAGCAGTCATTCTGCAGCCTGCTGCTTTCAGGCAGTCTGTGTTTTATCACTGCCTGTTTTTAAGATGCTTTCCCCATGATGCGTCTACAGTCTCTCTGCAAACTGAAAGTTGGCAAGATTACCAAGAAGTACTTCAATAGTACTTCTCCCCCATATTGTCTTTTATCGCCTTCCAGAACGTGGATTAGATTTGTGTTAAACCTTCTCGCTCCATCTTCCATGTCTCTTGACCTCTTGTGCTTATCATCCATCTCTTTGTCTTTGGATTGTGTTCAGAATGCTTTCCTTCTTTCATTTTATTAATTCCCTCTTCAGCTCCAGGCTCTGGCTCAAATATAACCACATGTTGTCACCTTTACCCATTGAGTAATGTGCCTCTATTGGGAGAAATCATAGGCCTTACTATATGACGCCCTGCCACTCTCTAGATGAAGACCAGATCTTCTCAACTTGAGGCTTAGAGACAATGGATTCACTAAGACATGCACAGACTCAGCTTGGGAATGGAATTACAGCCTCCATGGATCACATGGTACACCACTTCATGCTTATTCTCCTTTTATAATAGACACTTGAGCACTTCTAGCCAAATCTTTGGTAGGGAATGCCAAGAGCTCTACCAATGTACGTACCCATAATTGGCCACATAAAGGGATGAAATCAACAATTACAGGCTTCATGCTTTCAGCCAAGAGTATAATTTTATCATAATATTGATAACAGTTTCACACGCCACGCAATTTTCTCCTATAGGGAAAAGATGCATCTGTCTGGCCCTCTCTAAGTGCTCTTCTCTTTCTTCCTGTCCATATTTGCCAGGCATTGGGGGACCTCTTTAGGCTGCTCTCCTTGGCACAGTACCCTTTTGGTGTTAAAGGGTATTAATTAGAACCTATGCAGATGACTGACTTATGTTACCAGGAAATTGGTAAACCAAGCAGATTTTCCTAAGTTATTATCTGGTTGTAACTACTAGAAAAGACATAAAGCAGAAACAATGTTGTGCCGACCCTTGTACCAATTTTCTTCTGCCATTGTGTTTGCTAGAGCATTTAGTCTCTAACTAATGCAAGCATTGAAGTCATTCATGAAGGATGTTTTCTATAGTGGATGGGACTTTGAGGTGGAATGTCTCGTTTCTCTGGCCTCCACAATGGACTCAGGAATGGGCATACAATTCATTCAGAAACACACTGAGATTTTTATTTGGACTCAGAAAACAGACACACCCTCTTTTCCACTGGACTAGAACCTATAATGATGTAGGCAGAAGTGAAGTCACCTGCTTATTACCATGAAGGTAAAGTCTCTGTGAGAATAGAGCTGACACACAGAAAGTTGGGCAGATAAATTGAAGGAAAACAGTTCTTGGTGATACTTTCGGACTACCTGGACCCAGCTGTGCATTTTCATCCCTTCTTTAGCCTTTTAAGTTTCAAGACTCAATCAGATCATGACTTAGAGGGTCTTTGATATCTTTTGTTCAAGCCATCCCTAGAATCTAATCAAGGGATCCATGCAATCCCAGTTCTCAGAAGTTCTTAAGGGATTAACTGCTTAACTTTTACTTAGTAATAGTACTAGTCTTAAGTGATCTGCAGGCTTGATGGGGCTACTCAAATATATTCCTTGTTGTGAGATGATCCTTGGCCTATTTAGAATGTACTATATGCTTGTTAAGTAAGTGGAGAAAATGGTTCAAACAAATAAAAATGAAGGGTACATTTAGAGAAGCAAGAGATGGTTTATGTTCCCTATGTGTTCTTCATTCTAAGTATTAAAAAGACTTTCTGATAGGAGGTAAGAAAACTTTGGGGTGAGTATAGACCATGGTAACCCTATAGATATATTCACCCCAACAAACACACTAATTTTACTTATAGTGAAAACATTGGTAATTACCTAGTAAATGGTTCTTGATAAACACTATGAAATTTCTAAGATGGGTCTCAAACTTTATGGAAAGCACCAACGCTTTGGGAACAAAACAAACATGTAATTCTCAGTGGTAATCAAATGTCTGACTGTAATCTGAGCCCATCTACGAATCTGCATGGGAGACCTCTGAGAGTGAACTTGCAGATGGCCAGGGATCTGTCTCTAACACAGAGGTTCTCAGCCTCAGCATTGTGGATGTTCAGGAGCGAACAGTTGTCTTCCTTGTGCATGGTAGAAAACTATCAAAACTCAGGTAGGATAAATTAGCATCCCAAGACATTCCATTTGTAATTAAAAAGCTGCCCCAAAGAAATATTCTTTCCCAGATAATTTCACTGGAGAATTCTATCAAACTTTGTGTGTGTGTGTAGGTGTGTGTTGTTGGGGATTGAACCCAGAGGCATTCTACCTTTAGTACATCACCAGCCCTATTTCATTTTTTTTTTTAATTTGGAAGCAGTGTCTCACTAAGTCACTGAGGGCCTTGCTTATTGCTGAGGCTGGCTTTGGAACAGGGATCCTCCTGTCTCAGCTTCCTAAGTACTGGGATTGCAGGCATGCACCATTATGCCTAATCTCTACCAAACATTTAAAGAACAATGATTATTAGTTTTACAGTCTCTTCTAGAAAATAGAAGAAGAAACACTACTTAATTCATTTTAAGAATCTAGTATTAACCTAATACTAAAAGCAGACAGGTGTTTTTGAAAGAAATAGAGAAAAAAGAGAAAGAATGCAGAGTAATATTTTATATGAATGTAGACATGAAACACAACTAAATATTAATATATCAAATCTGACTGTCTAAAAAGAGATATACATCATGACCAAGTAGGATTTATTCCAGATATGCAAAACTTATTTAACATTTGGAAGCCAGTCAGTATAACCACCACATAAATGAACTAAAGAAGAAAAATCACATGGTTTTATTGATGCAGAGAAATCATTTGACAGTATCCAGTATGGATTCTTGGTATCAGCTCTCACCAAGTTAGGAGTAGAATACATTGAGTTGATAAAGAACATCTACCCAAACAAGACAAAAACAACAATAAAACCCCACAAATAACATAAGGCTCCCCAGGTGTGGTGGCACATGCCTCTAATTCAAGTACTTGGGAGGCTGAGACAGGAAGATCACAGGTTCATGGCTAGCCACAGCAACTTAGTGAGACCCTGTTTCAAAATAAAAATATAAAATAGGGTTGGTGATTTTGCTTAGAGGTAGAACACCATTGTGTTCAATCCCCAGTAAAACACACACACACACACACACACACAGAATGTTTTCCTCTGTAATCAAGATCAAGAACAAAACAAGGATGTCTATTTTCACTGCTTTTATTCAACACATTACTGAAAATTCTAACCAGTGTAATATTAAAATGGAAAGAAATATAGATTGCAAAGGAAGAAATAATCTTTCCTTATAGGAAAATGATATAAATGTCTGCATAGAAAATCCCAAAGAATCTACATAAAAATTACTAGAAGTAATGAGTTTAACAAAGTCCCAGATCAATACACAAAAATCAATTACATTTTTGTTTACTAACATTGAACATATAGGAACTGAAAAACACACTTATAATCACCTCGAAGAACATGAATTCTTAAGTACAAACAACAAAATATGTAACAAGATCTCTATATAAAAAATTATAAAATACCAATGAAATAAATATATGTTCATGGATTGGAAGATTCAACCAAGTAAATTTTTTAACCAAATAGATTTATAGTTTTAGTGCAATTTCTAATAAAACTCCACCAATGTTTTCTGTAGATATAGATGGACTTGTTATATAATTTATATGAAAAGACTAAGAACCCCAGAATAACTTATAATAATAAGTTTTGAAAAAGAAGAATAAAGTGAAAGGAATCCCTTTACCCACTGTTAAGGATGATTATATAGCTACATTAATCAAGACAGTATGCATACAGATCAGTAGAGCTAAATAGAAATTCTAGAAATACACATACAGAAATATGTCCAAGTGAAATTTGACAAAGTTTCAAAACCAATACAATGGAAGAGGATAACCATTTGAACAAACAATGCTGGAAAAAATGGGTATTCTTAGGTAAGACTTAAAACAGATAAAACTTTTAGGGAAAAAGTAGGAAAAAATATTCAGAATATAGGGCCAGGCAAAGATAGAGTTGACATCAAAGGCATGATTCATGGCATGGACTGAATTCTGCTCCAGCCCACCAAAATTCCTATGTTGAATCCCTAGTCCCTAATGGATGATATTCAGAGTTAGGTGCCTTCAGGAGTTAGAGTTATATGAGGTCATAACATGGGGCAACTGTGATGGGATTAGTGTTATTATAAGAACAGACAACAGAGAGCCAGCTTTCTCTCTGTTTTTACCCACTTCCATCAAGAAAGGGACCTTTGACAAGGCAGCTCTCTGCAACTCCGGGAGAGAGTCCTCCTCGGACACCCACTCAGACTTCGCTGGCACCTTGATCTTGGGTGTTCTCACAATGAATGTCTGTTAAGACACCCAGTCTATGGCACTTTGTTATGGCAGCCTGAGCTATGAAAGTTCATTAAAGGAAAAATTGATAAGTTGGACCATATTAAAATTAAAAGTGTTTGCTTTATGAAAGACCCTCTTACGAGAGAATATAAAAAAAAAAAAAAGCTGTGGACTAAGTATTTTCAAAGTATATTAGCCAAAAAAAGACTATTATTCTGAACATACAAAGAATCCTAAAAAAAAAAAAAAAACACAATAAAAACCCCAAAGAATTTAATTACAAAATAGGTAGAAGAAAAAAGGTATTTCACTGAGATGAACAGATATTTCACTGAAGATAAAGTGTAGATGTCATATAAGCATGTGCAAAAGTACCCAGCATTATTAGCCATTTGGGAATTAAAATGTATCAGAATTTAATCTCTCTCAAAATGGTTAAAATTTAAAAATGCACCTGGGCGTGGTGGCACACGCTTGTAATCCCAGCATTCGGGAGGCTGAGACCAGAGGATCCAGGTTCGCGGCCAGCCTCAGCTACCTAGTGAGGTAATCCGCAACTTAGTGAGACCCTGTTTCAAAATAAAGAATAAAAAAAATAGGGCTGGGGGTATAGCTCAGAGGTAGAATGCCCCTGAGTTCAATCCCCAGTACCGCAAAAAAACAAAAAACAAAAACAAAATAAAAATAAACATGCGACTACCATATGATTTAGCAACCACATTTTTGGGGGCTACAGGAGGCTGAAGATTGAACCCAAGATTCCCTAGCCTGCTAGGCAAGCACTCTTACCGGCTATAGCCCCAGCCCCAGTAATTGTACTCTTGAGCATTTGTTCCAGAAATTCCAAAGTTCATGTTCACACAAAAACTTGTACATGACTGTTCATAGCAGCTATGTTCATAATAGTCCAGATCTGGAAACAACCCAGATGCCCTTCAGTGGATGAGTGGCTGAACAAACTGTGGTATATCCACACTATGGAATACTTCTCAGTAATAGAAAAGAAACATGATTTATGCACACAAAGACTTAGATGAATCACAAGGAAATTAAACAGAGTGAGAAAAGCCAATCACCAAAAATTATATGCTATGTGGTTCTAGTTATATAACACTCTCAAAAATAACAAAATTATAGGAATGGCCAGATTTGTGGCTGCCAGGAGTCGGGGAGGGCTGCAGAGGGAGGAAAGTGGAAGTGGTCATATTAGAGCAACACCAAGGTCTTTGTTCTCTATCTTGACTGTAGTGGTGGGGACATGAACTTATATATGATAAACTTGCCTATAATTAAATACACACACGTGCACACATACAGATAGAGAAATGAATGCAAGTGACACTGGGAGAATCTGAATAAGACTGGTAGATTTTGTCAGCACCAGCATCCTGGTTGTACTCCTGTCCTGTAGTTTTGCATCACATTTATCTTGGGGGAAACTGGGTGAGTAGGTTGAATGTCTACTACAACTGCATGGATGCCTACAATCATCTCAAAAAGCGTAGTTTTAAGAAAGCATGTGAAAACTCAAGTATCCATCCACTCAACCATCCACTGAAAATTAAGTTCCTACTATATGCTAAGTCATACCAAATGCCCTAGTAAATGGTTACCGCTAACAATTTCCAGGTAGTTCTGTGAAGCAGAGTGTGAGAATCAGTCTCTATTATCCCTAGATACATGTTGTTAACAGTCATACCTAATTCATGCATGGTACATACTATGTTCTATGCAAGTGAGGTATATTACCTTATTTCCATTTTATAGAGGAAGAACCTGAGGCTCAGAGGTGGCAGGCAAGTTTTCAGGATCACTACCTATTAAGTGCAGGAGGAAGGAGTCCCCAGGCTGACCCCAGCAACTCCGTGTTATACCATGATGCCTTCCAGAGGCAAACTGCTTGATCAGGATTTGTAGACTGCCTGGAGCTGCCCACGCTGCTCTGAGCAGCTCCTCCCTGCAGGTTTGGAGTGTCTCCCACTTTTCCAACATCACCTTGCTCCCTGAGCTTCACTCAGCTGCCAGAACCTCTAGAAAAGCCCCCTCCCGTGACCTCAGGTGGGAAGTGATTCTCCTGCTTTTGATCTCCCAGGGCACTTTCTGTGCACTCCTCCTGGGTGATATATCTTGTTTTATGCGCTTTCCATGCACCCCCCCCCCCATGTCTAGCCTTGTGCGTCATAGATGATAAGTACACGCTAACTATTGAATTAGTATGGACATATGGAGTTGAACAGGTAATGCCGACTATCTTCTCCTTTGCATTTAATTTCTTTGTTTTATCCCCGTCTTCCGTAGCTCTTAGACTCCTTGAAGATGTGTGCCTTTCTGGATGTGTGTGTCTGTGTCGTCTGTGTTGTGCCCTTTGGTGCTGAGAATCCTCCATGATTTACCTCTTCATGGGAAAGATGACTCCCACTGACTTGGTTAAAAACTCTAGGTGTCCTTAGTGCTGAAATGAGGACTGGGTCATGATTCGGGGAACCAGAGGAATATTTCCATTAAAGACTTTGTTTTTACAGCCTGATTTCTCCCAGGCATTGGGCGGGTGCCAATGTATATAGTTTATCCTCTCCATAAAGAGACAGGTTAACAACCTGGTCGTAGCCAGCACCAGTTGTGCAAGTCACATCACCCCAACAGAGTCATAGAATAACAATAAGGTAATAAAATGGGGGATTCTATCCATCATATTCCAGGGGGGCTACTCTTGAGAAAAAACTTTCAGAGGCGGAGAGAGCCTATGGGTCCCAGGCAGGGCTGAGTGTTTTGCTCTTAGATCAGTAATAACTACAATAAATGTTGGCAGCCGATGCTTTAGTGCATGATGTGCTGGGAGCTGTGCAAAGGAATTCATTTGCTTTACATCATTTAGCCCTCTCTGTGATGAGATGAACTTGGTTAGCATTATTCCATGTCATAGACAGGGACATGCAGCAGAGGAAGTGATCCTGCCCAAGGTCACTCAGCAAGCTCATCTGAACCTGCAGTTCTCTGAGATCAGAGGTCGGGCCCTCCCTGGACCCTGGCTGGACACACGGGAGGGTCTCGCCTTGCTTGGACTCTCCCTGGGAAGCACGGAGCACCACCTCTGGCAGCGGCTCAGGCCTGGCCCACTTTGGCAGGGAAGGGATTTGGCCTCAGCCTCCAGATGCACCTTGAAGCAGCAGAGGCTGTGTGCAGCTGCCTCTGACTTTCTTCACGGTGACTGTTGGCAGGCCCCTCCCTCCCAAATCCTCTGGATTTGTTTTATGTTTTTCTCAAAGGATCCAGGGTGAGCATGACGCCGGCACATAAATCTCAGTCAGGTAGGAGGGCTGCAGGGAGGACAGGTCAGGAACGAGCAAGCCCAAACACACATGGGAAGGGCGCCTGGTTCACAGAGCCCCTACTCCAGGCAGCCTGAGTGCCAAGGAGACCCCTACCCAGTGGCTATTCCCCAGGCCCAGGACCTGAGGACCAGACCTTGTCCAGCTTCAAGATGCACCATCTCTAGCTGTTGTTAAAAAGAAAAACAATAAATAAATGTCCCTGTCATGTGTTCACTCATTTGTCAGCATCCTTTCGTACTGACTCAGTTTTCTAGACATTGTGGAATCAATGCCCCGTCAGAGTGGTGTCCAGGCAAATTGTGAGGCCGGCACACCTCCCACAGCATTATTCAGGCTGCCTGAATCTAAGCAGCTCTTGCCCTTCCCCTCCCTAAACACTGAAAGCAAAAGAGGAAAATAAAAGGGGAAAAATTCAGTTGTGCTGGTCTGTATATAGATAAAACCCTGAATTACTAACAAATCCTGGCTCTTGGAAACAGAATATGCAGTAGTTTAGAAATATGGGAACTTGTAAAAGACTTTTAATAAACTGGTCAGTTTCTGCATGAGTGGCCAGACTTTCTGCATGGGTCATTCATTTCTTGCTTCAAGTTAGAATCCTGTGTCACATCTCCAGGGAGGCCCACTTTGACTACCCAGTTTTTAAAATGGTAAAATTGCACTCTTGATGATTCGTAACCTGTTCTATTATTTCCCCATGGTTCATTTTACCTTCGAATGTTTCACACAATTATCATCGTGCTTATTGTCAATTGCCTGTCTTATGTCTCTAGAATGCATCATATGTCTCTGTGAGGGAAGGTATTGGAGAGTATTTATTGAATTATAGAGTGGATGAGTGGAAAGTAAATGGGCAAACACTGCTTGCTAAAGGATGTAGAGTTTATACTTACCCTCCCTTGGGGTTCCAAGGCAAAGCTTAATTACTGAATTATTTTTGAATAGTCAGAGCTGGCTGATTTGGAAGTGATGACTCCGTCCTGGGACAATCACATGGCAAGGGGGCATGGGGAGCAAATCCAAGTTCCAGAGGCCCAGTTGGTATCAATACCCCCATCTGCCCCTGAGGATCTCAACAGCACTGAGGTGCTGCAGTCTTGTGTTGTATGGTGCTTCCCCCAGTTCCTGGGCAGATGGTAGCCCTTAACCAGGCCAGGTCAAAGGTGGCAAAGTGGTGGACCTCCAGGATCTGTTCCCAGGATCCATAACTTTGAAGGACTGAAAGAATGCACCAGAATAGGTATTGTGTTAAGTCTTATTCTCTTGGCTTCAGGTAGGAGAGCATACAACTCCAACCAGTTTAAGACATGAAAAAGTACATTTTTACTTGTAATCATTAATCCAAGAGTATCTCACTTCAGTTATGATTGGATGCAGAGATTTCAATGCTATCACTAGCAGTTAGTATTTTTATATTTGGTGCTATGTTGGTTTTTTTGCCTGTCTTCTTTATGTCTGCCTGGCTACTCTGAGTTCTCAGGACTGTAACAGGTCTAGACCAAGATTCCCTACCAGCTCGACAAAAGTTCAGGAACATTGACTCTGATTGGCTCTACTTACACCATCCCTGAGCCAATGGCCAGGAGATTGACCAACCAACTGGTCATGTGCCCTATCACTAGATGGTAGGCACTGGCTAACCATGAATTAGAAATTGAAGGGAAGTGGGTCCTCAAATGAAAATTAGCACATTATTCGAGGAAGGAAGAGTGGCTACCAGAGAAGAAAAATAACAAATAACTATTATAGTGGTATAAAAGGAAGCTGAGATAAAGCAGAGATATTGAAATGGCTCCACCTCCAAGTCCAACTCTGGTTGATTGCTGGTGGCTCTTGGGAATGGCATGTTGGAAACAGGCTGAGACTGAACCAAGGAAAAACACAGTGTCATAATTGATTAGAAATGTCTACTGTGTGCTAGAAAACAGTCAAGTGGTAGGTGTTTGTTTTCCTTTATTTGGGCACTAACCAGTGTAAAGACGACAACCAACAATATACAAAGAGTGACAACTGTGCTAGTCCCCATGAGTTTTGATATATGCAGTGAGTTTATTTATTGAAGTTCTTATTGCTTTATTATTCACCCACTTTGTCAGGACAAGGAATAGGGCTCTAATTTACAAGGTCAACCTGTGATGCTGAGACAAGGTGGCATCTACCTGCCTGTGTGCATTGATGCTGATATCAAGACCATCCAAGATGAGGTCCCTTGAGACTTGCCAGCTGGCATTTGGCCAGGAACCACTTACCTGCTCTTTTTCTCCTCTTGCTCAGCAAATACTGATCAAGTTCCTGTTTGTGATGGCCACTTTGCTAGGTGGCACCAGAACAATAGTGAACCAGAGTGAACCTGCTGGTTTATAGTTCCTTACAGTGTCTCTTTTTATTCTGGGTTTATCATTTTCAAGGAATGCATGTTCAGATATATAACATTTGCACCTAATGTGAATATCACCAGATCTTCTGTCCAGAAGCATCAGCACCTCTGAACTTGAGAGACAACATCAACATCAGGTGGCTGAGGCAAACCTTTCCAGTGACCACAAGGACTCAGTTCTCAGAAGATTCTTTTAGCAGAGCCATCATTTGGAAGCTGAATAATAATGCTGGAAATTTATAGACATTACTTTGTTCAACACCAATAGACAGCTCCCATTATTAACAGCACCACTATCTTGTCAACAGGGAAGACAGGTTCAGGGAAGTTAAGTGATTTATAAACTCCACATAGATAACAAATGGCAGATCTGAGACTCAACTTAATGTTTTCTCATTCTTAAGGACTAGGCTACCAATCAGTAAACAGTAGTACCATGCCTTGGGTTCCTAAGAATGGAATGGTTTGTTTTACATATGATCCAAATAGGCTTCATAGAAGGAGGAGAGACTGAAGTGTGTGCTCATTAATAAGTTCATATATTTGTTCCTTATGTTTCCTGGGATTAAAGTTCTTACAGGTTATTAAAAGGAAGCCCTTATGCACACTGGGTGTCTCCTGCAGCAAGGTGTTAGCTTTGCAAATATTCTACAGAAGGTCAAGGCATTTTGTAGCATAAGGAATTGATTGAACATTAATGAATTATGAGAAGTTAAGAGTTATGGTTAATGATAACCATATTTTCTTTAAGTAAATAGGGCTCAAGTCCTGGGTTCATGCCTCTCATCATTGTCATCTTAGATGTAATACCCAAGATAATAGCCAGCCATCTATGTATTGTATCTCTAAGGTGTATTCTACCTCCAAGAATGCACCACCAGCCCCTTTTTTATTTTTTGTTTTGAAACAGGGTTTTCCTAGGTTGCTGAGAGTGTTGCTACATTGCTGTGGCTGTCCTTGAACCTGTGATCCTTCTGACTCACTCTATCAAGTACTGAGATTACAGGCATGTGCCACCACTCCCAGCTCCATCTATGTATCTTACAAACTTTCTAGATAGTCCCATCTTCATACAATCGTTCTCTTTTTAATACAGTTAACTCTGGATGAGTTTAAATAAATGAAAATTAATTTTTAGACTTTTGTAAGGCTTTTATAAAAAATTCTCAAACCAGAAGAATTGTTTTCTATTTTCTGCTCTTTGCATGAGTCACTTGTGTTGTGTGCACAAAAGTGCATCACTGTATTTAAGGGACCTTTTTGGACAGAGCCAAGTTTTCAAAGGTTTAGCAGACTGTTGGAAAGGTTTCCTTCTCTAATTCCTCATGTAGGTGTTCTGCCAAGGGAATCACTGTGGGTCTGTGGTATTAGGGGTGTGGTTGTTTCCTAGCTGAGTTTATAATCTCTTCCCAGAGCTTCCCATCCAAGAGCAAAATACACATTTGTCATGGAGGCAACAAGGTCACCTGGCGGTGGCTCAGTTGTTATTGATGGGCTAGCACCAGCCATACGGAGCCATCCTAGTGGAGCTGCATCATGGCAATTTAGAAATTTGGTGATAAAACAAAAATTTTGTGTTACATTTCAGAACTGAAAGAATGTAGAAACCTTTTACGAAGGAGATTCTCTGGTTTCCTCCCTGACTAGGAATGTCTGGCATGGTAGATTTTGTGATTCCAGAAGAGCTGCCTATAACTATTTCTTCATATCAGAGTTGAAGATCATGATACAGAGTCTGAGTTCTGAAAAAAGATAGTCCTTTTCTTCTGGATGAGATCTGTGTTTTTCACACCTCTGAGACATTGTCATGAGTGGAGCAGCCATTTGTTGGTGAAACTTCTTATGAAGTGGAAAATCATTGGCTCTAGGTGGCAAGTGACCAATTCCCCCCGGCCTCATGAGGCAGAAGCAATACCTGGAGAGGAGTCTAGGGAGAATCCCTTGATCACGATCATACCTATGGTTCCCACACACATTCTGCATAGATTGGAATAAAGAGGAAAAGAGTCTATTCCAATAGATAAAAATCAAAGTCAAAGTTAGCTGAAATTGGAGTTTTAGATCTAAAAACTATAAAATGAATAGCATTGTTTCAGATGAACCTGGATGAACATATTCATTTGCTATGACTTTTTCTTCATAGCAGCCATTATGGGAGCCGCTGTGAATCTGTACTCTCCAATTCTGATCTCTGTTTTCCTCTGTGTTGCCTTCATACTTTGGTAAGCTCTTCCCATATGGAAGATGACTATCGACAGGTCTGAGCCATATTCTAGTCACTCAGCAACCCCAGTGAAGAGATAAATCCTTCTTTCCCAATAGTCCCAGCAAAAATTTCAAGGCTCATTCTTGTTCATTTGACGTGGATCTTCTTTTGACCCAAGGAAGTAAGGGATGGAGTCAGACTTACTTAATCTACATGGCCTGAGAGTAAGAGAATAATGATTTCAAAATGAAAATTTGGGATGCTGTGTCTGAAAGAAGAAGGCCTGGGTAGATGACATTTAAATCAAACCGGTGGGGAAATATCTTATACACATAGTTTACTACCATCTTGGAAAAGCAAGAAGTTTTTGAATATTTTTCAACTTTAGTTTTTTATTTCACTTACGTGCTTTAGTTTATCAATTCATTCAGCAACTCAACTGAATACCCACCATAGAGAAGCACCATGCTAAAAATCTAGCAGTGGACAAGAAAGACCTTATACCTTGTCATTAGGAATATCCCAACCTGGCAGAGAGGACTGGAAAATAGGCCTTTATAATCAGTGTGTAAGATGCAGACTGGAAGGACATTACATGCTAAGAAAGTACTTGGGAGGAGAAGCCATCTCCACGCTGGAGGGAGTGACAATTAGTTTGAGGCCTGAAGGTTGAGCAGGAAATAACCAGGTTCCACGGGGTGTGGAATATAGGTGAGAGGTTGAGGAAGGAGAGGAGCATTTCAAAGGGAACCAAATGGACAAAAGTCTGGAAGCTATAAACAGGAGTGTTGCATGTTGGGTAACTGAAAGAAACTTGGCTGCATTCTGAGGCTGAAGATTTTTCTGTCCTTCCAGGGGAGCATAGGGTCAGTAGTGGATGATGAAAGTAGGAGAATGACTGAAGACATTGGTTTAATGCTTCAGTCCACTGACCTACCTCATTATGTTGTGAACTGAGACCTTACTTTAGTATTGCAGAACCCCACAGAGAGGCCCTAATCTCAAATTAACTGCCTTGTAATTAAATATCTACTAGTACATTATGGTACTAGGGAAAATATTATTTTGTTATATTTGATGTGATATGACTTGAGAACTGATAAGATATGAATGTTCCTGATATGAGAACTGATAATACAGGATAGTATATGGAATATAATCATAGCTCTGTTCAAATAATACAACAGCAAAGGCAGTTTATTTACTGAAAAAAGACAGGAGGAAAATATACCACTATGTTAACAGCTACCAGTGGATGATAGGATTCACAATGCTGATTTTTAAATTTTTATTTCCACTTATTCCCATTTTCCATAGAGGAACAGATCTTCAAAAAAGGGAAAACCATGCTTATTCAGTCATGAGGGAGGAGCCTTTAAGAAGATAAGCACAAAGCCACTCACTCTCCAGGAACATGTCATCTGGCCTGCTGGAAAGTGTGATTTACGAACGCAACAGGAGGAAGGAGTGTGTAGGCACTGATAGCAGCTGGGGTGGCTTGGTCTGGAGGGATTTGTCTTTTGAGTCAGTCTTGAATGAGGAAAAAGCCATTCCATAATTTCACAGAGAGGAGTAAGAAAGTTTTTAAAATAAAAATAATTTGTATTTATTTTAATTTTTCTATACTTTTATTGGTTCATTGTAATCATATATCATATTGAGGGCTAGTATGATAGAAATATACATGTACATACCACCCCATACATTTCCCTCCAGATATCTCCCCCTCTCTGTTTCTAATATTGAAATTGGTATTGATAGCTTCATAAATGTATATACGATTGTTTGAACTCTTTCCTTCAGGGAGTCTCTCCTTTCTCCTTCCCATTTCTCTACAAATCTTCTTCTACTTGTTCTACTGGTATTTATCCTCATGTACCTGAAGTCTCTTTTGCTTCCTGGTTTCTCTTTAGCTTTCACATATAGGAGAAAACATGACCCTTTACTTTCTGAGACTGGCTAATCTCACTTAGCATAATATTCTTTAGTTCCATCTATTTTTTTCTGCAAATGACATAATTTTGTTCTTTATGGCTGAGTAAAATTCCATTGTGTATATATACCACAGTTTCATAACACATTCTGCAGAAGAATGGACTCTTTCCTACTTAGTTCTCCATGGGGATGTTACTGATCCTTACTAGACTATACTGGGGTAGACATGATAAGGTTGGAGAAAGTGGAACCAACCAGGAACAAAGATGTTCAGATGCTCATCTTTTCTAGCCAAGGAGGTTCCACATGACTATCATGAAAATGCAGTAGACAATGTACAGACACAAATGAGGACTCAGGCAGTAAATGCCACATCTAAACCAGAAATAGCACAAACAAGTATCTAGACACATGTACATTAAGTCACTCTTAAGGAATGAAAAAGATGATCTTCTGTGTTTCATGTAAAAAAATATAACAGCTTACTATCAGACCAATGCATGTGTATCTATGTTCATAGCTACACAATTCACAATTGCCAAATTATGGAAGCACCCAAGATGTCCATCAAGCAGATGAATGGATTACAAAATTATGGGATATGTACACAATGGGATTTTACTCAGCCATAAAGAAGAACAAAATAATTTCATTTGCAGGTAAATGGATGGAACTGGAAAACATTATGTTAAGTGAGATTAGTCAGCCACAAAAAGTAAAAAATTGGATACTCTCCCTAATATGCAGAAGCTAGGGAGAAAGTGGGTCATAAAAGGGACTCTAGATGAAGAAGGAGAAACCTTAGATGAGCAAAGAAGGTGACATAGCTGAAGGTGATGGGGGCGGGGGGGGAGGAAACACCCTAATGCACATGATGTACTTTCACAAACATATCAAAGTCACTCACTAAACTGAACTTGAGAAGGAGGGAGGAGGAAGGAGTGGGGCGGGAATTGGGGAAGGGTTAAATGAGAAATGTGTGCCTCTACCAGCTTATACCTAACAAAGATGTATGATTGCAATGCACCAATAAACAAAAAAGTGAGATATCAAGATTATCAGAAAATTTTAAGTCAGATCAGGATCTGAAAATTAAAACTGGTAAAATATTTTGTCTGTGGTAAATGCTTATATCACAATTTTTAAAATCTTTTTTATAGATTCACCCCATGTAGAACAATAATTTTCTGCTTAGCTCAGTAGACTTCAAGGTTAGAGTTGATGAGGACACAAAAGGTAAAGCTAAAGAGTTAGGAGAGATAAATAGGGCAAGTTTATGTGAAAAAAAGAAGTGTGCTTTAGTCAGTGACTAAGGAAGCAGAGTTTTACTTACTTAGAGCTGAGTTTGCATGCATTAAAAAATATCTTCTCTTGAGACCTTAACAATCTGTATAATTGTAGTATAAAAGTTAAATGTTCCTTTAGTCGAAGGGTAAAAATGAGGTGAGTTTTCCAGCTACAGGTTGCACAGCTAGTTAAGGACAGAAGGAGAGAGGTAGATAGAAGTACCAATCAATACTGTTATCCTTCAGGCCTGGGAAGCTACCAGAGGCCAGTTGGGTGGTTCCACTTATAGATGATCTATCTGTGGTAGCATCAAAAAAGGGATAGGTTTTTGTCATTTACTTTGACACCTGTGCTCTGGGAGATCATCCCACAAAAGGAACACATTTGAAGCCAGGATGGTTCTCCAGCAACGCTTGGAGAATGAGATTGATTTATTTCATTATCTTTGAAATAGTCACCAGATATCTACACGTATGATATGGTGGATATTTTTTTAAAGCCTAAAACATCGATTTCTGGATGTTGGCTCTTCCTCTGCAGTGTTCGAGGTCACTGGCCAACACAATATACGAGTGTGATGGATTGCAATGCTATCATATATTATAATAATAAAAGACGTGTTACTGATACCATAAGAGCTATTTTTATCTTGTTCTTCCCTTATTTTTCATCTGTATCAGTGTGGTTTATGTAAACCTGACACATTTGTGTATGTGAAACAGATGCAGGGTAAGGCACAGTTGTGTCTGTTCAAACCATATTTTTTTAATCATAGACATGATTTATGAAAATGTTCTTTGCACATGAGTTTTTTTTCTTTCTCTCTCAAAACGCACAGTAATTATAAACCCAACATTCATTTTTCCCCCACCCTGGTACTTAAAAGAGCTATAAGAAGTGAAGTTTTTTAAGTTGCTTTGTTGAATCTGTCTTCATTAGGTGTTGTAAGAAAAACAGCATATGACTTTTCTGCAGATGCAAATTCGGTGTTTAGGAATGCCCTCATTCTTCAAAGGTCTGATAAGGACACTGTCTTTTCACCTGCACAGTGTCACAGCCTGTGAAAATGTCCCTTCCTGCTCAGGTTCTGGGTGCTGCTTCTGTTGTCTTCTGTCTCATTGTAAGTGGTAGAAAGAAAATTAAGATCCTTCCTATTCGCCACCCTCCCCTCAGTGCAATAACTTAGAAGGTGAGCTCCCACAAGAGGGATGATTGAGTCCAAGTGTCTCTTATCACTAGCAAAGGTCCCATCATCCATCATAATTCTGGCATTTTTATTAACATATTAATTGTTCACATGAAGGGGGTTCAGTGTGACATGTATACAGAAAGCACTGATCACATCCAACCCCTGGCCCCTGCACCCTTACCAATTCCTAGTAGTTAGATTTCTACTTGCAGGTCAGCTTTTCTCAATTTCCTCATATAAGAGAGAAGATGTAGTGCTTGTCTTTCTCAGTCTGGATTATTCCATTTAACTTCGTGTCCTCCAGTTCATCCACTTTGCTGCAAATGACAGGATCTCGTTCTTCTTTATGGCCGAATAATACTCCAATGCATATACATACCACATTTTCATCATCTGTTCATCTGTTAATGGGCACATAGGCTGATTCTGTATTTTAGCCATTGTGAATAGTGCTGCAAAAACACGGATGTGTAGGTATCTCTTTGGTATGCTGATTTCATTTTATTTGGTTACATACTCAAGAATGGGACAGCTAGATCATATGGAAGTTTTGATTTTTAGTGAGTCCCCCATTTTGTTCCCCATACAATGTATCAGAGTTCCTTTTTCTCCACATCTTCACCAGTATTTTTTATATGTAATTGACATTCTAACTAGGATGAGATTGTATTTCATTATAGTTTTGATTTGTATCTTCCTGATAGCTACGGACATTGAATATTTTTTTTTTCATATATTTGCTGGTATTTGTATTTCTCCTTTTCCAAAATGTCTCTTCAGGTTATTTTCCCATTTTTAATTGAATTACTTAGTTTCTGCTGTCAATTTTTTTTCTTGAAGAGTCTGTTCTTTCTGTAATATATGTTTTTCTTACCCTTGTTGAGAATCAGTTTGCTGTAGGTGTGTGGGTTTATTTCTGAGTTCTCTGTTATGTTCAATTGGTTTCTATGTCTGTCTTTATGCCAACTACCATGCCGTTTTGGTTAGTATGACTCTGCACTATGCCTTAAAATCAGGTATCGTGATGCTTCCAGCTTTGTTATTTTTGCTTAAGATTGGGGTCACTTTGCTTTCATATGAATTTTAGAGTCACTTTTTCTAGTTCTGTGAAGAATATCATTGGTATTTTAATGAGGATTACATTGACTCTATAGATTGCTTTGGTTAGTCTGGACATTTTAGTAGTATTAATTCTTCTAATCCACGAACATGACAGGTTTCTCCATTTTGTGTGCACGTGTGTCTTCTGCAGTTTCTCTAATTATTGTTTTATAATTTCCATTGTAGAATCTTTCACTTCTTGGTTAAGTTTATTCCTTGGCATTTTGTTTTTTTGTAACTATTGTAAATAGGATTACTCTCATGATTTTCTTCTCAGCAAATTTGTTGATGGTGTATAGAAAAGCTATTGGTTTTTATATGTTGATTTGTACCCTGATATTTTACTGAATGTATCAATTCTAATAGTCTTTTGATAGAGTGGTTAGGTTTTACTATATATAATCATATAATCTTAAGCAGAGAAAATTTTACTTCCTCCTTTCATATTTGTATTCCTTTTATTTCTTTTTCTTGCCTAATTGCTCTAACTAAAATTTCTAGTATTATATTGAAAAAAAGAGTTGAGAGTGGACACCCTTGTCTTGCTCCTGATCTTACAGGAAATACTTCCAGCTTTTCCTCATTCAGTATTGTTTGCTGTGGGTTTGTCATATATAGCCTTTATTATGTTGAGATATGTCTCTTCTACTCCTAATTTGTTGAGGGCTTTTATCATGAAGAATGGTGAATTTTATCTGTAGCTATTGAAATGATCATATAATTTTTTTCCTCATTCTGTTGATGAGATCTGTATTATGTTTATTAATTTACATATTTTGAACCATACTTTAGTCCCTGAAATCAAACCAAGTTTATCATGATGAATTTTTTTTTTTT
>PVLC010030416.1:5000-19514 GCA_004027655.1 Graphiurus murinus | reverse complement strand
GCACGCTTGTAATCCCAGCATTCGGGAGGCTGAGACCGGAGGATCCGGGTTCGTGGCCAGCCTCAGCTACCTAGTGAGGCACTCCGCAACTTAGTGAGACTTGGTTTCAAAATAAAGAATAAAAAATAGGGCTGGGGGTGTAGCTCGGAGGTAGAATGCCCCTGAGTTCAATCCCCAGTACCACAAAAAAAAAAAAAAAAAAAAGAAAAAGAAAGCGTCTTGTCATTGCCCACAGAATCCACCCCTCCCCCCATCCATCAAGCCTGCTGTGTGCAGGCCCCAGTAGGAGACAAGGTGTGCCTTTCCAGCCCAGGAAGCCCCCGGTCCCTATGCTGGAAGAGGCACTGCTCAATACCTCTAATCCTCAGAAACACTGGAACCCTAGCCTTGGGGTGGGGAGATTAGAACTACTCCCAGTTTATTAAGCAATCAAAATGCTCAGCATGTTATGTTGCATGTAATATGCAATTAGCAAAGCCAAGGTTTCTACAGTGTTATTATCTTGAAAAATGATATGTCTTCATAGGAAATTGGTTAAATCTACCCTGGTCTATATACACAGTGGAGTACTATGCAGCTGTACAAAAAAAAATGAAGAAATCATTATGAACTGATATAGCGTGATTTCCAGAGGTTAGTGAGTATTAGTGAGTATAAAATCTAGGCACAGAAAGCATATATGGTTTGCTACCCTTTGTATAAGAAATAAGAGGAAAATAAGGAAAAAAGCACATATCTGCATATAAAGTAGCAAGGAACACAGAAAGGATAAACCAGAAAATAATGAAGTTGGATATCTCCAAAGAGCAGGAAGGAACGGGGTGAATGGGATATGAGAGGAATTGACATTTCTAAGTATACTTTTTTTCAAAAAATAGTTCTAATTTTCGCCAGGTGTGGTGGCACATGCCTATAATCTCAATACTCAAGAAGCTGAGACAGGAGGATGGAAATTTGATGCCAGCCAGGGAAACTTAGCAAGAGCCTATCTGAAAATAAAATAATAAATAAATAAATAAATAAATAAATAAATAAATAAATAAATAAATAAATAAATAAAAAGGGCTGAGGGATCCAGGTGTGGTGGTACACGCTTGTAATCCCAATACTTGGGAGGCTGAGACAGGAGGATCAGAGATTCGAGGACAGATTCAAGGATCTCACTAGGTTGATGCGACTCATAGCAACCTAGTGAGATTCTGCTTCAAAATAAAAATAAAATAGGCCTGGAGTTGTAGCTTGGAGGTAGAATGTCCCTGGATTCAACACCCAGTACCCCAAAAAAGGGGGTGCTTAGGGTTTAGTTCAGTGGTAGAGCGCCCCTGGGTTCAAGTGCCAATCTGAAAGAAAACATAGTTTTGACTTTTGAAAGCATACCTATAATCCACCAATTCAAAAAATTAAATGAATTCTATAAGAATAGGCTGAGGGAAAAGACTGAAAGCAAAGGAGACACAAGAACCTAATTATATTTCAAATGTGGATTATAACCACACTGAAATAGAGAAGAAGAGAAAGAGCTAATCTAACAAACTTGTGAAAATTGTGTTTGACCACACGTTCTCAGTCTAGGTTAGGAGTGGTGCATGTGTTGGGGTAGGGAGAGAACGAGGTGGCAAGGAAAAGGTGTAAATGAATCCTGAACTTATATTTTGTTTGTTTTTTCTTTGTGGTACTGGGGATTAAACCCAGGAGCATTCTACCTCTGTACTACACCTCCAGCCCTATTTATATTTTCTATTTTGAAACAGGGCCTCGCTAAGTTGCTGAGGCTGGTTCAAATCTATGATCCTCCTGTCTCAGGCTCCCACATACTGGGATTACTGGCATGTGCCACCGCACCAGGCTTCTGAACTCTTAATAGTAGATTTGTTTACTGCATTGAATGAACTTCAGGGTTCTCACTGAGGAAGAAGAGGCATGTAAATATGGAATAGAGGCAGAGCAAGAAGAACCCTGTGGCAACATATTTGAATTGGAAGCGTTGGTGAGAACCTATAATTTCTAAAATATGAATGGTTTTATGCACAGGCATACTTATACACATGTATTACATATACGTATGTACATGTATGTGAATATATGTCTATTTGTGTGCAGATGTTTATATAGTTGTATGCATATGCATGCATTTCCTACCTCTGACTACTAAATGGGCCAAGAAGCCAAGATGGCCCTTTAGCAGTGAGCACACCCAGGGCCCAGGTCCTCTTCTCTAACACCATTTCCCACTAAAAGGAACCAGAACTGCTCACAGAAGCAGCTGATTCTGGGACTGAGCTGTGTAGGTATAAGATAAGCCTGAAACATCTCGTTTATTATGTTGTGAAGTAAGGAAAGGCTACCCCTCAGGTGATGGGGCAAGTCACAGATAAAAAAAAGTCCTGTTGAATGGGCTCCCCTGGCTCAGTCTGGGGCAATTTGAGCCACAAAATAACTAACTGTAATATTGAATTTTTAACCACTGGAGAAAAGAAGGAGATAGATGGTGTATAGATGGATGGATAGAGATAGACATAGACAGAAGGACAGACAGGAATGGAGGGCTGCGCTCATGGTGGAATACCCAAGGCCACAGGTCAGTGTGGAGAGTGTGGAGCTGGAGATTAGCACTTTTTAACCATCAAGACGGTGATGGTCAGGAACCATGGATGGATATTAAATCTAGGGGGAAAGTTGATGAGAACTGTCCTTACGGTCTCTTCCCACAGACTGCTTACTAGTCACAAAGAAGAGAGAAAAATAAAAATAAACAATGGAGAAATCAGGAAATACCTTGACCAAGTGACCCAAATTAAGATCACCCTGGAGGGACAGGTGGCACCCTCTGACTCCAGATGTAAAGCCCTAAGAAGTACACAGAATCGTCTTTGTCATGTTGTTACTGAAAATAGATAACATCAGAAAAATACAGGAGAAGCATGCTATAAAAAGGGGCTATTGCATTCTTCTAAAGAGACATGAGAAAGAAATGCACTATCTGACCCTAGACCAAATCTGTATTGGTGGGAAAGTGCTATTAAGGCGCATTATTAGATCAAGCAAAAAAAGTTGCAACATGGGTGATAGATTATCCAAAAATATGGTATCAGTGTAAACTGTGAAACTGATATCTATATTGTGGTATGTAAGAGAAATCCCTATTCTTAGGAAATGCACATCAAAGTTACCCCAAAGGGTTCAGGAAAAAAACTGTGTATAAACATATATATAACTATGTATACATATATACATGAGAGAAGGAGAGAGATTACATATGTAGGATAAATGGCCAACAGTAGAACAGTAGGTAAATCCAGATATAGTATATATGAATGTTCTTTGCTCTATTTGTGTGTGTGTGTGTGTGTGTGTGTGTGTGTGTGTGTGTGTGTGTGTGTGGTACTGGGAATGGAATCCAGAAGCATTCTACCTTCAAGCTACACCCCCAGCCCAATTTTATTTCTTATTTGGAAACAGGGTCTCTCTAGGTTGATACGTCTTACTACTTGCAGAGGCTGTCCTCGAACCTGTGATCCTCCTGTCTCAGTCTCCCAAAAACAGGGATTACAAGCGTGCACCACCACACCCGGCTTTCTTTGCTCTATTTTTAGTTTTGTGACTTACTGTAAGTTTGAAGTATTTTTCCAAATAAAATGCTTGAATATGCTTTTACTGAAAAATGGCTTACACTTAACCATTTTCTGGCATGTTTGTAAGCACTGAGACTTTTGATCCTCCCAGCAGCTCCATGAGATAAGCAGGAAGGCATCACTATTGTGTTTCCCATTTTACAGAAGAGGAAGTCAAGGCACAGAAGTGTTGAGTGACTTGTCCATGACCACATCCTGGCACAGGGAGCCTGGACCGGGTCTGGACTTCCTCTGGGGATGGCCACACACTTTCTCCCCTCCTGCCAGAATCCCTTTGCAGTTTCGGCTAGTCACCTCTCCAGGAGGTAATGAGTTCCACTACTATACCTCCATGAGTTTATTCCTGGGCCTTTGCAACCCAGATCGAGAGTCCATTCTTCCCTGTCTCCTTGCCTCTGGTCCCCTCCCCCAGAGTTCCAGCTGGTCCTCCCTGTCCCCGTACATAACGGGTTGCATATATTGTAATGATCCCCTCTTTGTTTCTGTTTGTCTGCCTGAAGGGCAGGGATGGAGGATTGTTCCTCTACTCCTCACTCCCAGCTCTGCGCTCCGCTCTGTGAATGGCTGATGAATAAATGACTATGTGCCTGAATGAAGCCTCCTCTTATTTGACCTAAACTCACCTCAATCAAGTCTCAAAGTGAGTCTTTCAGCATGGAATAGGAATTAAGTAGGATTAGCGTTAACACTGTCCTGGCTGACACTCTGGGCTCCTTCCCATGCTTCCCAGGGAGCAAGAACGGCCCAGGAAGCAGCTTGAGATTATTTTAATGCCCCGAGGAAGAGCTTGCTACTGAAAGTGGCCTGGAAGGTTGGGAGTTGATCTAGCCAACACCTGGGAAACACACCTTGGGCCAAGTTTAGGAAATGGGATGGACAGAGGAGAAATCTAAGAGTGGCTAGCAGGAAACTACCTCTGAGTCACAGGTCCCCGTAAGTTCACGGGTCAGCCATTAAGAGACGTGATTATTTTTATGGAGTGACATGTGACAAAGTCAAGGCATCATCTCCCCCTGGCAGTAGCCCAGAGGATAGCTGAGTGTTTTAGTAGGCTTTTTCTGCACTGTGACCAAAAACACCTAACAAGCATAACTTAGAGGAGGAAAGGTTTTTTCGGGCTTAAAGTTTCAGAGGCAGAAATGCAGTAGCAAGGCATGGAGGAGGGACGCTACTCTCACACCATGGTCACTGGAAGCAAAGGGAGGGAAAGGAAGGGGCTGGGGTCATGACCCAGCCCTCCAGCCACACACCCCCCTCGGAACCTTGCTGCACTGTGAACCTGCTTCCAACACATGAGCCTTTGGGGGGACATTCCAAAAGCAAACCCTAGCACTCAGAGGCCTTGTGCACTTGTTCTAGGAAACCTGATTAATGTTTGCCTCCCTGAGTCATCTGCTTGGGACCAGAGGGCTGTGATCTCTCCAGCACAGCTTCATGCAGAGCAGGAGAAGATGGGACTTCCAAATAAACCCCTGGATTTGAGACAGGCTGAAATCTTATTTGAAGGGATTTGCTTTCGATTTCATTTTTTAAGATGCATTTTTAATAACAAGCCTATTCAATCAAAAGGGGGTATTTGACTGCTCGAAACAGCAGTGGGATCTCCCTCAATGTAATTTGGATCCTTTCCTAAACCCGCTGCCTTTGATTCTGCCAGCTCAGATCTCTCCTTAGTCGGTAACTCACAAAGCCTTGTTGTCAGTGAAGAAATTCAGCTAGGAGTATCCCTAAGGACAGCTCCAGAGCCAGCCCTGCAGAGTGCGAGCATCAGTCCCCATGTGCCGAGTACAAGTGACATCAGACAAGCACAGTAAACACCAAGGAAGAAGGACTATGGGGGACTTGTGCCCCTTCCCAACCCAGAGACACACATGGCCAATCTGATGGACCACTGATGGAGCCTGAACCGCTCTTCTGGCCACTGTCCTTCATCCTCACAGAGCAGGCTGGACAAGGTGATGCTCCTGGGGCCCTGTCACCAACATTCCTGGCTTGGGGATTACAGAAGAAACAATGATGATTGCACCAGCTCTCTGATGGGCGGTCTAGGGCTCTTAGATTAAACCTCCCAAGAAAACCAGAGAGAAGATATGATGCTAACACTTAGGGTGTCCTCCATCCCTCGCGGAAACAAGGTAGCAAAGTTCGAAGGAAGGCTTGGTTGCTAAGGAAAGGTCTGGGGAGTGTGGCCTTGGAGACTATATAAAATCTTCCTCTTCCAGGAAGCTTTCTCTCTGCTTCCAGCCTCCATGACCCGAGAACAGAGCTTTGAGTTCTCCCTCTCCCCACTTCTAGCTGCAGACTGGGCGTCACGTAGACTGAACCTCTAGACCTCCCCAAACTGTGAGCACGTAAATCTTTCTTCCTCTAAGTTGTGTGGCCAGTCATTTTGGATCACAGCCCCAAGAATGTTGACCACGACACTCCCCAACCAAAGGATGTGTGCTCTGGTTGAATCATAAAGGTCACGAGGACCAGAAAAGAAATTCAACTGGCCCATGCCCCATTCTTCCGAGGCAATTCCTCGGAGACTCACTAACGTTATCATCCCTCGCTGAAGACGCACACAGACTCAGGATTTCTCAGTGCAATGGAGCAAAACAGAAACACCAGGCCTTTGTCTCTTGATGTTTCCAAGGAAGCCACCCCTTAGCTTGAAGATACATTAAGGCCGTGTTAGAGTTTGGATCTGAAGTGTCCCCCCAAGACTTGTGTGGTGAGGCCTTGGTCCCCAGTGCAGCAGTGCCCAGAGGTGGAGATTTGGGGACGTGATCAGGTCACGAGGACTCTGAGCTCATCAATGGCTGAAGTCATTGATGGCTGAATGGGCTTCTGCGAGGAGGTGGGAACTGTCGGCAGACAGGGCCTGGTTGGAAGAACCAGGTAATAGGGGTGCCCTGGAAGGGTATTTTTGGTCTTCCACTCCTCTCTCCCTCTGCTTCCCAGCAGTTCCATCCCCTACACTCTTCTGCTATGATGCTCTCTCTGTCTCACCTCAGGCCCAGAACAATGGAGCCAGCCCACCATGGACTGACCCCTGAAACCGAGAGCCAAAATGAGCCCCTCCTCCTCTAAGCTGTTCTCAGTTATTCTGGCCGCAGAGATGAAAAGTCGACAAGCACAGGCTGGCTTTGTGTTTATACCACGCTGCAGGAGCAGGACGTTTGTAGAGCTTCCCTTGGGTGTCATGAGAGTTGAGCGGGCAGCACCCCTTCCCCCATCAGTGGTCCCCATAGTTCTGGAACCCCACAGGAGGCAGGCCTGCCTGAAGCCCTGGCTGAGCAACATTCCCCATCACTCTGGGCCAAATTCAGCTGAAATGAGATGCTTTTCAAAAACAATTTCCAGGTAAGTGGTGGAGAAAATAAGAACAGTCAGGACACGTGGAGGAAAGAAAGGAGCAGCCATCCAGGTGCAGAGCCAGGTCCTCGTCCGCCAGGCGGAGCGAGCTGGGACAAAGCTCATTCCTCACACACCTCCGCACACAGGCATCTCTGGGACAATGACTTGTGTGGGTTGTCATGACGATGAAATTGAAACTGGGATAAACAATAGCCACTCAGCCAGCAGCCTCACCTCTGGGCTGACCTGTCATTTCGATAGCAGCTGCCTGGGCCCCAGGTAGACATCAAGAGATGAGCATCTCCCAGGACGGGCTGACTCGAGGCTGGGACTCCACGGGGTCTTCTTGCCCCTTCTTAAACCGGAGAATCAAGTGGCCTCCTGGAAAAGGTCCCGGAGCCTGTGGAGTGACAACAAAGCCCAGAAAGTTAACGCACTACCCCAAAGACACACAGCACGAGCAGAAAAGGCCGAGTGCTACCACATCCTAAGTTCTAAATCTCTTGGAAATCATAGTTCACTCACTGGGGCTACCACGTTTAAGGCTCAACAGGGCTTTCTGGCATTCCTAGCCAAATGGACCAAGGCAAAATTTAATTACTGTCTGTTGGAACTTGAAATTCCCTTCTCAGTTCCAAGGCAAAGATGCGTGCAAGTGCCCAACTTCTGCAGCCTGGTTCCACCTGCCTCTCCACCTCCATCGCCTCAGATGCATCTACAGAGACTGAGCACCAGGAAAGAGAATAGAATATGCCCCGAAGGGCTCAGCTCAGCTTTTAAAAATGGTATTGTTATTTATATTTAATAGCAGCTTCCAAAAAGACTGTGGATCCTAGGGCATGGCAGACATGTAAATGCTAACTGATTGTTATTCTTACAGAAATTCAGAATTCAAAAGTTTAATCATCCTCATTAGCATAATTTGGGCGACTTCAGTCCATAACCTTACCCCAGAGTTGATTATTTATGGCGCCCTGAACGAAAATTAACTTTGATTTCACCGAACAATTCCAGCCCCGATATAATTCATAATGCAGAGATGTTCGTCAAAAATAAATCATGCTGCTCACCCATCTCAGAACAGGAAACCACGAAAGGGGTAGAAAGAGAATCTCTAATCTTTTGTTTCTGGAGTTCTCCCTCTCCTTCCCTCTCCCAAGCCTGTGCTTGTGCAGACAGCACAGGAGAAGGCTGAGGACAGGGGAGTGGAGAGGGATCTGACAGAAGGGCCAGGAGCGGGCGCTGCTCCCCCGGGATGGCCAGCTGCTTCTCCTCGGGGTTTTATTGTGGTTCACAGCTTCCTAGCAAGACTGAGTGAGGAGCAGGCTAGCAGGGAGCTAGTGTGGCGGGCAGCATGATGTAATGGTGTGCACGGGTTTGAGGTTCATCAGTTCACCCTCAGCTCCTGCCCGCATCATTTTATGTCATCTTCGTCAGGACAGAGGGGGCAGCTGGAAACTGAGGCCCGGGGAGGTTAAGCGCCTTGCCCATGTTCCCTGGCTTGTAAAACACAGTGTTGGCCCCTGGATCCTGTCTCAGGCCTCACACCCAAGGCTCTCTACCTGGCAGCAGGTGGAAAGATACGTATCCAGCCAAGCGGCCTGCCGCGAGGCCCAGGAAAACAGAGTGTTATTGACTCCATCAAGGCTGACGGCGATGACAGGAGACAGTGTGCCTAGAGCTGACCTGAGCGAGTCTCAGGTGGGCACCAGCTGGCCAGTGTCCAAGAGCTCAGAAGTGGCATTTATTACCCCTGCAGAAAAACTTGAAATAGGGGGGAAAGGACCCTGGGCAACCACTTCTAGAGGACTGGCTCATAGTCATCCTGCGATGGTGATTCAACTGACTCCACTACATATTAATTTGCCTCTGCAATGTCCCAGGCTCTCTGTTAAGGAAGAGCTGTCTCCATGGCACCACCAAGGAGCCAGGCTGGCACTGCTGCTAATTCTCTGTCTGAACCGCTGCAGTTGCCCAGACATGCCAAGTTTCAGTGGCAACAGGTTTACCCGCCAGTAACCAGCATCCTCCACCTCCTCCCCCTGAGTGCCTCCAGACTACCAACACCAGCTCCCCGTCCGTGCCGGGCGGTGCTGATGCTGTCACACCGTGGGCAGTGGAGCAGGGCGCCAACAGCCAGGGCCAGGCCCAGTGGCTGGCAGGAAAGTGACCACACTCAGGCTGTGCCTTTTGGCCCTTTGGCTCCTGCAGTGGGAAAAAGTTGGCTTAAGAAGACATAAAAGCTGTTGGCATAAATACAAAGTTTGGGTTCTCCTGGTCCCAACTCAGTGGGGGTAATCATGGATGAGTTGGCATGTCTTCTGTGTGTGTGTGTGTGTGTGTGTGTGTGTGCGCGCATATATGCATTCATGCTTAATCACATATTTTTAACAGTTATAAAATTAAGATGAAACCAGGTCAAAAAGCTCACTGTGGAACACAATGCACCAGGGCCTTGGATAAAATCATGGCCAATCTTAGATTGGGTCACCATGATACTAGAACAAAGAATTGATTCATTCAATTAGAACAATTGGTTCATCCAACTCAAACAACCACCTGATCCCACCAGTGGGGGAAAATGTCAGTTGTTAGAGTCTTTGTTGACCAAACACTGCGGAGCTGGCTGAATCGGTGCTTTACCAACAGAGGCTTGTGATGCTCTCTCTGTAGAGGCAGCTTTGGATTCATTCTTCCCAGGCATCACTTTGCCTAAAGAAAGAGAATAGCGTTTTGGCCTGTCCTTCTTCCACTTCTGAACACATGTTGTTAATAATAACAACAGCAACAACAATTCTGGCTCCACATGTATACAGGTACGTCTGCTACTAGCCAAGCCCACTCTTGCATAGTTTGCATATTTCCTTCCAAACACTCGTCACAGTAACCCTGTGTTAACCTCAGTGTCGTCGCCATCATCCTGACTATAAATGTGAGAAAAGTGAGGTCCAGAGCAGTTTGGTAACTTGCCCAAGGTCACACAGCTAATGAATGGCATATCCTAGCACAGACCCAAATGCAACCCATTTTCTTCTTCTTTAAACACGCTCACATGCAGGCTGCTTTCTTCCCAGGTAGAATGCTCACCCCAATGACAGAAGGGACCTTCTCTCCATCTCCTCTTTTTTTTCCTTTTGTGTGTCATACTAGAAATGGAACCCAGGGGCCCTCTTGTCACTGAGCTACACCCCAAGCCCTTTTTTATTTTTAATTTTGCAACAAGATTTTGCTATGTTGCTGAGGCTCTCATTAAATTGCTGAGGCTGGCTTCCAATCTGCAATCCTCCTGCCTCAGTCTCCCAAATACTGTGATTACAGGTGTGTGCCACCACACCCAGCTAACATTGCCTCTTTTGTTTGTAACACAGTGCCAGCCCTGGGGCAGAAAATAGGCTCCCAATAAATAACTATCGATGGATGGACCAGCCCCACCTTATCTGTGTCCACCCCTGAGCCAAGGATAGCTATCGGGGCCAAAGTTGGGTGTGCCCGCACTCCACAAGGCAGCTCCAGGAGTCGGGGACCTCCCCACCCCCTCAATGCAGCTTCCCACCAGTCATCTGTGCTGAGGGGCGCCTATGCTGGGAGCACCCGGTGCCTCTGGCTCCCAGCACCCTGCACAGGTTTCCACACTCCGTTCTGCTGAGCCACTGTTGGAGTGGGCAGTAAGTGGTCCGGTGTCTTGCTGATCCCTCTGGACAAGTTCCTATGTGGACTTGGTTTCCAGGTGGCCGGGTGGAGGAGCAGAGTGGTGCTGCGGGCAAGGGAGGGTGCCTACTGGTTTCAGATTCCCAACCACACAGGGCCAGGGGATGTGCTGACGGTGATGGGAAATACCCATGGAACATACATCCGATGGACACTGAGGGGTCAGGTCTCCTGTTAGTCCCTCGATTCCACAGCCCTGCAGGAAGCTCTGGGGTCATACAGCGGCCACACGCAGAACTGAGAGCCCTCCCGAGGGCCATGCCACAAAGCGGAGAGGGGGGTCTGATGAGTCTCCCCAGGGCGCAAGAAGGAGCAAGAACCAATTTTCAGCTCAGCCTTCCTCTGGCTACACGTAGAGGAGACAAGGAGAGGAGAGGAGATGCAGTTAGTAAGCTCTGTCGAAACCCAGGCCAGAGTCACGTTGACTCCAAGATGGTGTCAGTGGTGGGATTCTGGGTGGAGGTGTCCTGGGGGCTCAGGGGGCAGGGGCCCAGGCCTGGAGACTTGCCATGAAGACACCTTCTTTCCTGGGCCTCCAGGAGAAATGTGGGGCCACACGTAGGAATGAATATCTTGCTTTAGCTGAGACTTCGGAGGGCAATGAGGACGTCAAGGACCGTCCCCTTCGAACATCTGGAGGAGGTACCAAGGGCTGATGAGACCATACAAGAGCTGAGGCCAGGGGCAGAAAAGAAGACGACAGTGGTCTCTTATGTGGATCAATCAATGATGTGCCGGCAAGTGCTTAAAAACTGGCTCTCCAGGAAGAACGTGTGTGTGTGTGTGTGTGTGTGTGTGTGTGTGTGTGTGTGTGTGTGTGATTTTACTGATACAGAAGATATATAGCACACAGTTTATAAACAATAATAAAATACACAATACCCTTTATGATAAAGTCCATAGAAACGATTGATTCGCACAGAATGCTCTAGATGATTTTTGCAGAACTCCTGTGTTTGTAGCCAGCCAGCGGCTGCAACAATCGACTAATGAATGTAGCTCTCCGTGAACACTGGTTGGTGTTTTCATTTACAGTATGGGGGGGGGGGGCAGTGAAACAATGAAAATATTTGTTGGGATTTCCTTTGTTCATCAGCTCCACAAGCAACTTCTGTGCAGCTTCAGATAATCGTTTTTACTTATAGAATATTTCCTCGGTTGTTGCTGCTTTTTACTATACACTTTGAGGTTTAAGATGCATTATTAAGATTTCATCCATCACTTTTTAAAAGTCTAGACAAATAGCAAAACAATAAAGTTCTGATTTATAGCATTTGCCTATTTTCATGTTGTGAATATTCCCACCCGGGCCGATTTCAAGCCTCCAAGCTGACATTACTGAAAGTGGCGTTGGGAAGAGATGTTTCATAGTTTCTACCCTTCTATAGAAATTCCACCCGGCAGCTACAATCTATGGGAATAACCCCAACAGCATAGAGAATAGTAAAATGTAGTAAAATAATTAGGAAGTGATGAGTTTTGAGTGTTTATTACCTTTGTGTTGAATGTAATTTGTTTAATTGTTGCGTATATAAATTAATTTTTAGTAATAGCTGTGTTTATCAACCAGCTCACAAAATCATTAAAAGTCTTAACAGTCGACTCTTGTGAACCCATAGAAGCCGGCCCCAGCACCCCACTAACGGTGTGCCATCTTCACAGCAATCAGGAAGTGACCTCTGTTAAAACAAAATGGGGAAACTGAGGTTACAAGGGGTGAGGCGATTTGCCTGAGGCACGCAGGCGCTGACATCCTGGAGCAAAGGAGCATGGGTATGTCTGGTGTTAGGCAAGGGTGGAGACAGGGAGGGCTGATAGAGGCACCCAGGCATCGGGGGCTCCCCACCCCATGCCCACCATCGCCATGGCTCCCCGGCCCTCAGAAGGGGGCCCTGAGCATCCCCTGCAGAGCGACCCCACGCCAGTTGCATAGTTGATCAACCAATTAGCTGCAAATCATGAGCAACGGAAGTCTGCTGGTGCTAGCCTCCTGAGCTGGGCTGTCACGGGACTTGGGGAGCCCCAGGGCGCCTGCGCGCTATCCTCCCAGAATTGAGGGCAGGCCAGGATGCAGGTGCTGGCACTCAGAGGTCACCTCGGCCTCTTCTCAGTGCCTGCTCTCCTCAGGCCAGCCTCTTTCCCCCAAGTTCCTTCTCTATCACCAGCACCTCCAAAATGCTCATGTGACCCTGTGGTCCCAGAAACAAGAGCTATATCAGCCCCTGGCCCACCCCAGACTCCCCAGGCCCACCCAGGCCCCCGATGTGGAGGAAGGAGCAGTGTGTGGTTCCTCGGGGAGACCCAGCAGTGGTCTCAAGTGTTCAGTCACTGTGAGTCTGGCCCAGCTCAGGAGCTAAGACAGAGCAGGCCTTTGGAGGTTCTGGATTCTAGGAGAGGTGATGTCAACAGGAGGGCACCAGGAGCTGGCCAGGAACTGACTTGTAGCCTGGCCTCTGTGCACACCGCGGAGAGCAGGCCCAGCCAGAGCTGTCCTTTCAGAATCCACTAGTTGTGGACATGTTGAAGAGCGTCTCTGAACTTCCATTTGTTCTATACTAAAAAATGAATTTAATTCCCATCTGCCCTCTGATTCCTTGGCACCATTGGCTACTGACAGCTCCATGCCAGCTCCTTAGCCCCAGAAAGGAAGGAGCTAAGATCAGGTCCAGCTCAGCCTTGGGGAAGAGGCCACCAGTACCAGGTGAGTGGCAGCCCTGGGGACAGCCAGGCAAGAGTGGCAGGTGAAGGAGGCAGAGACCAGAGCGGAAGGCAGGTGGGAGGAAGCGCTGACAGCACTCACTGCAGACCGAGGGGCTGGGAGCCCTTGCAGGGGAGCCCAGACTCAGAAACCTGGTGCCCGGCCCAGGACCTTCCAGCGCAGGGCAGGGGATCATATCAGAGCCCAGCACCTTCCAGCTAAGGGTTAGGGGACCATGACAAAGCCCAGAAGCTTCCAACAGAAGGCCGGGGGACCACGGCAGAGCCCAGAACTTTCCAGTTGAGGGCGGGATTCCACAGCAGCCAGAGTTCTTGCCAGAGTTTCTGTTTACCTGACTGCAAGTGGGGAGCAGTGTCCCCTCCCCCGGGTCCTGGGAGCCAGGGGTGTCAGCTCCCCACATAGGGGTGCAGGGTCATCTGTGGGATCGTGGGTAAATCATTATCATTCTGAACAATATTAATAAAAAGAAGACACACGAAATTGAGGAACCGACGGGGACATGGCACCTCACAGCAGGGAAGCCAGTCTCAGACAACTCTCATTGGCTCCCACAGTGAAGTGATGCGGGGAAGACACGTTTACCCCCTTGTTTGTTTTACACTTTAGGGTACAGGGGTGACCACAGGCCAAAGGACCAGGGACGGGGGGAGCAGGAACCCGACCCACAGTCTCAGGTTCCCAGATCTGCAACCTGTGCCTTCTCACTACCCCACCTCGAGGGAGCTGGGAGTTGTGCTGGATCCTGGGAAGGCTGATATCTGGGACTTTGGGTCAGGTTGGCGAGACTTGGGCTCCCTCTGGACAATGGCCACCCACCTCCCGGGATCGCTGGGTGCATCGGAAGAGATTGTGACCCAAAGGTCTAGCAAAGCTCCTACCACTCAGTGCTCAATAAACCCCGTCAGTTGTTATTATCTTTCCTGAGTTTCCAGGACAACGTGGCTTCCCCTTCTGGCCGCAGCTGCTGGCCGCGTGCTACTCCTGAGGCTGAGACAGGACACACGCCCTTCCGGTCCTTGCCCAGTGCCATACAGTCTTTGGGACTTCCGGAGTGTTTGTGGGGGGCTCCCAGGTGATGGCCAAGCTGAAGCTGGAGGGCAGATGAACCTGGGC
>PVLC010030415.1:0-19523 GCA_004027655.1 Graphiurus murinus | reverse complement strand
TAGCAGATGCATTTCCCAACAAGAAAAAATTAGTACCTGGAACTAACTGGTTGCATTTCCTACAGCTTCTAGTGTCACTGGTAAGAGAAGAATTACAGATTTATTGCTGGACCAGAGTGAAATTAAATCATTGTTTGGTCATCATTTCAAGCCAACATACAGTCTAGTTTGGCTTTTTCCTCATAAAATCCCTTGACACGTTTTCCTTTTTCTTCAAGCAGCCATTATCTGCACTGTAAATATTGACGTCAAGTCATACATTCCTATGCAGTAAAGGTAGTCTCCCTGATAGTCACCATTTAATGGTAACATTCGCTGTTTCCTTTCAGTTGGAAAAATGCCTTTATTTGTAAATAGCTGCTTAGCAACATTCTTTGTAAATGCTCATATCTCATTTGGAACACCTATCACTTGGTTCTGGAAGTCCTTAAATTCCCTAGGGCTTATGCAACATTCTCAACACATGGACAAAGACAGAAGAAAACACGAAAGAGAGTTGAGTCATCTCAATTTTCTAACCAAAAGAAGAACTGAATAAATATGAAAAGCTGTCGTCATGGAACCGATGTGATGGTGACGGGAAAAATACATAAAATTAAGATCTGAGGTATCAGGAACCCCAGGCTGAACCCTCAACCGTGAGGCCCCAATAAAGATGATGCCTAAATGTTGCTGATTCAAACCTCTCTTTTATTATACCTCTCTCTCTGGGATCGAGGGCACTACCCAAGCAGTAACAATCACAGCACAGAAGCCATCTCTCCAAATAGTGCCTTTCCAACAGACTCCCAATAACCCCTCTCTCTCCAGCAATCCACCTTCCACTAGCAACCCACCAACCACCAGCAACCAACAACCTCTCCTCCCAGAACTTCTCCAACAACCTACTCCAACAACAACCCAGCCAGCCTGCCTCTCAACATGCGAGAGGTGGAGGCTCTTAAAGCCACACAGGGCCTACGCCACGAGGCGCCTCATACAGCTCTCACCTGGGCAGGCCACGGGCCGGGCGTGCTGGTGCATGCGCTCTAGCGTGGGGCAGCCCCAGGATGTTACCACCTGCAGCCGCTTCTGGCACTCTGCCAGACGCCATCTAGAGGCAAGGTCTAGCTGGCTGGACTAGGCCCCCGACACTGAGGAGATAAAGAATAGTTTGTCCATCTATGAAAGAGCCCATGCTGAGAGCAAATCAAGCCACCAGTGGGAGATCTAGAACTTTATATAAGATCTAGAACTTTAAAATGGCAGCATCGTATATCACTGAATACCTGGAGTCTTAGAGTCAAGTGAAGACCCAGTGATGGTGGGGGGAGGGATTTCTCCTAGAGTTGGCAGATTCAGATCTAAAATGGGAAAGATCTACTTTAGCTCTTTTGGATCATTTTATTTTCTCTCTTTTCTTAGTTATCTATATGCCAAGGCTCTGCACAGAAAGCAAAGCTGACACAAAGGTCACCATACAGTAAAGGCCCAAAGCTACCTTGTTGAAACTTATTGATAGTGCCTGTGAACATTAACTGAATAACACTCTCCTTCTGGTGCCCAATCTTGAGCGTTGAGGAACAACAACAACAACAAAAAGATATGAAAATAAGTCATAATACATGCAGTGGCCAGTCTTCAAGATGGCCCTGTGATAGTTTTGTGGGGTTTTTTTTCCATACTGTACCGGATAGATCTGTGTGATTAGAGGAATATGGCAGAAGTGGTGGTATATCTCTTCCAAGATTAGATTAAATTACATGCAGTTTCTGTCTTAGTTCCCTCCTCCCTGTCTGCCTTCAAACATTCACTCTGCAAAAAGTCAGTGTACAAGTCCTGAGGACATTTGGACAGTCTCCTAAAAAACCATGTAGCAAGGAACCAAGACTTCCAACCAGAAGCCCCATGAATGAGCCTTCTTTCAGGTAGACCATCTTCCACTCTCAGTCAGCCTAGACCCTGAACCAGAGCCATCCCATACTCCTGGACACTCCAGACCCTCAGAAACTGTGAGATGATAAATGTTTGTTGTTTTAAGCCACTAACTTTTGGGGTGATTTGTTATGTAACAGTGACTAATACAATAAGTTAGAATACAACATTTGAGAAAACTTAACCATAAATTCCTTGATGATAATGTTATATTTGTTCTTTTGAGGAAAAAACATCCTGAAGATGTTTTTATCTCATCAAGAGGCTACAAAGTGCATTGTGGAGACATGTCATTATATTCAGTTCTCAATTCACTTTTACTTGCTCAGTTATTAAGCATGCTGTATAAACACGTTAGTAGGTCAAAATGATAAAAATATAAAGATATATTGACATCTTCAAAATGATAAGCCAAAAGTTCCAAACTGACACCATGTAGCATGTTATGCCTTCCTTCTCAGTACTTGTTTGCATTTCACTTAATGTAAATGAATAGCTATACATTTTCTATTTGACTTTTAAGAGCCTTTCTCTTCTCTTACCTTACTTCATCTCTCAGGATGCTGGTTTTTGGGAATTGAACCAACAGATGCTTGTGCCCTCTCTTGTTTTCAGCCAATGGAATCTATACAGATCAGAAGGTGTTTCAATCATTTTCAGTGCTGTGACCTAAAATCCCTGACAACCACAACTTAGAGGAAGGAAGATTTATTTGCTCACAGTTCTGGAGATTTCAGAGGTTTCAGTTCATGTAGAGAAGGATCAGCTGCTTCTTTCCACCATACTCCTGTCAACTTCCCTTTCAGACTATCCTATAGCCACAAATGGGACCTTTAGGGCCAGGAGTAATAATGCTCTCTGCTAGTGCCAGTCTTGGATGCTTCACTATACCTCAGTGGCTAAGGAAAACTGCTCACACTTCTGCTTCCCAAGTCTTGCAAATATTTCCCTTAGAGCCAACTCCAACCTAGAATAACTCAGGGAAAAGAATCTCAGGGGACAGCCAATTTGATATATAAAATTTCTATAGAAAGAGAAGTTGTGCTCTTAAAAAAAATGTTGTAAAGATGTCAATTGCTCCTAAATTAATCTATAAAACTGTGCAATCTCTAATGCCAGCAGGATTTCAGCAGGAGAAGAGGTTGTTAATAAATATATTAATAAAATTCAACTGGAAAAATTAAAAAGGAAATTTTCAAAAAGAAGAGGTGGCATCTGATGAGCAAGATGTTAAAATACATAATTAAACTACAAGTAATAAATCTGTTTAGTATTAGAGAAGAATCAAATCAATGCAAGAAAATTAATGAGAAGCAGATCTAAATATATATGAGAATTTTAAAATAAAATGTTATTTCAAATCAATAAAGAAAAGAAGGTTTTTATGGTATTACAATATGTTTAAGAAAGAAAGTCTAGGACATAAAACCTAAAAACCAAACAAGAAAAGTAATAAAAATGACTACATTAAAATGTAAAGCTTTTTAATAGAAAAATAATAAATAAAGTCAAAATATCACAAGAAATATTGGAATGCATACATGCACATTTGAGGTACAGGACTAACTAGTTTCTCTTGTTTAAAAAGAACTCACAACAAAAAACATGAAGAAGGAGGAAGACAAGGAGAAGGACAAGAAAAAGAAGAAGACATACAAATTTTAAATAGGAAAAGAACACAATAGAAAAATGGAGAGGATATAAAAATTTTACCAAAAATATAAATGGCTAATAACTCATTTGAAAGATGTTTGATTTCTTTAATAATTAAAGAGGAGCATGTTAACACAATAATGAAAAACTATTTTGCACCAGTCCAGTGAGCAAAAGTTAGGGAGCTTCATGATGGCCAGTACTCTCAAGAGTTAAGAAAGAGGCACCTCATATCTCTAACCTTTCCGGTCACACTGATATCTCACATAAATGACTCCTTGGGTTGGTTTCTCTGTCCTTTATTTTTTCACTCCAAGTATGGATTGAGTTCTCTCCTTTTTAATTCAAAGAGACCTTGTTTCAAAAATAAAATAGGATGGGTGGTGTAGCTCAGAGATATAATGCCCCTGGGTTCAATCCCCAGTAACACACACACACACACACACACACACACACACACACACACACACACTTATGATGTTAACTGTATATTTCTCAAAATCTGTTGAAGAATATCACATGAGCATTACTAATAGTCTATTTAAATCCATATTTAAGAAAATGTATTCTTTAACTCTTCAACCTCATAACTACCCATCTCAAAAAACATACAATCTATAGTACCACATACAGCACTTTAAATCTCTAGTTACAGTATCTCAAATCAGATCCACAGTGACTTCAAGTTTTTGAACTTACATATTTGCCTTCCATTCATTCTAATGATGAAGACAAATCAAAGTTCCTCCAAAAGTAAACTACCAATACCACTACCTCCAATATCCCAAAATGGAAGACCCTCCAAAAGGCAGCCCTCTCAGTAAAAGAGAACTTACAATTCCATCTTCATCAAACATTCGGGTTCACATACATTCAAGCTTTCGATATTGTGCATGTATTACTTCTACATTTAGAACAAATTAATGAGTGTCCTTTAAAATAATCCTTTAGCCATTAGGGCTCAGTGGACAAAGCATATCTCTATGAGTACAACTGTTTTAAAAAACTAGCCATCTTCTACAGAATCATTCATAGACAAACTTGGGACATGATTAAGATTTACCTTAAGCTTACTTGTTACTGTTCAGATGTCCTCATCCAAGACAAAATTTCCTCCAAAATTCCTGTTTCTTAACTACCCACTAAGCTACTGAGCTAACTCAGGCATGACACAGAGCCTTTCCTGTTGTGCCACTGCTAGGTTTCTTCTGCTTACTAGTTGTGATTTAAATAAAAAATAACAGTAAAATTCTCCAAGGGCATTTTTCTAGTGATACAAGGAGCTCTAGGCATTCTGTAGCAGAAGAGGCATTTGGGACACTGCAATTCTCAACACCTAGTCTATTTGTAAGCTCTCTTCTTTCCCTCATCCTCTATTTGCTTTTTCTGTTGTTACAGATAAATATAAAGGAGAGTATTTTGCTTTTTTTTTTTTTAAGAGTTTAAGAGCCTAACAATAACAACAACAAAAAAAAAAATCGGAGGATCTCTCACTTGAAAACATTCATTCATACTGGAAACTAGGCAATCAAGACAACTGCAAAGAAAATCTCACAATACTGAAATTAGGACAGATCCCACATTTAACATGGTCCACAGATGGCAATTAGGAAGCTTAAGGTGAGCTTTGTAACATATTTTTATAAACCTTTACAAATAAACTACCTCAACTTGCATCATCTTTTCTTTTCCTTCCCCCTCCCCACAAGAGAATTTTTCCACCTCGATATGTTTTCAAAATAAAGAGCTCTATTCCTCAGTCATCAACAGATACACCCTGCTGAGACTCACAGATGGAATACAATCTGTTTAGCTGAACTGAAGGCTGAACCTTGTTCATAAGATTTCTGACGCTCAGCTTTATTTACCTTCATAAACACCATCTCTTGCCCACAATTCAAAGAGAAGTACACACAGGCACAGTGATCTTTCTGCAGAGTTTACTCTTTAATGATCTAGAAAAGAAATTTTATGTGGGGGCATAAAAGAGAGTAAAGTATTTGGCAAAAGTTTGAAAGCTTGTGATAATAGCTTCAAAGATTCAGAAGATTAGATTAGGAAGTTTGCCGAATGTTTGAAGAATAAAGCAGCGCATTAATTAAGGAAATTTGGTTTGATTTAGAAGCAATTTCTCCATTAAACATGTCTACACAATTGCAGTTCCCAAAGTAGCTGTGCTGGTGAATGGAATCTTTTGTCTTCTTCATAATGTCATCTAACACACTTGTCTTTTTACTTTGGCTGGCAGGCTTGTAGATGACCCCAACGATCCCAGCTTCTTGGTATTTCTCAGGTGGTCTCTTCCCCTTACAGAACTTGCCTCTAACTAATAAAAAAGTGGCAGCACTGGGGAACTGTAATTAGGTTACGGAAGACTGGGACTTGCCTCTTGCTTATGGACTATCTTGATAGCTGGCTTTTGTTAAGCACAAATCCGGGGTGCCCCACCAAAGAATGTGCACGTCACACAGAGTACTGTAATAAACAAGGAGATTTTATTACTAATCTGGGTCAGGGTTGAGTCTAACCCAGATTAGGGTTCCGCCTAAATATAGAGGTGTCATGGCAGAGGAACCCAGAACCTGGGTTCCTTCAGTCATATATAGAAGAGGTGTACAGAGGCAGGGAAACTTTTCGAGTGCGTGGGAAAGGTAACACAGAGAAGGCATGGGGATTGGTGAAACCCTGTTACCAGAAGGGAAGGAGTTGTCCCATTTCCGGAAGGGAGAGGGCTATTCCAGAAGGAAGGGGCCTGTCCCTTTTCCAGAAGGGAGGGGGCTGTCCTGTTTCGGGAAAGGAGGGGGCTGTGAATGTCCTACATTTTGATGAAGCAGACAGCCATGTTGGAGGAGCTACAATGCAAGAAATTGAGGATGGCCACTGATCCACAGCCAACAACCCTCAAGCAACTGAATTCTGACAACAACTACATGAATGAGCTTGGAAGTGGATCCTTCCTCAAATGAGTCTTCAGGTGAGCCCCCAGTACTGGGAGACCCCTGGACTTATGCAAGACCATGAAGCATAGGACCCAACTCAGCTACACCCAGATTCCCAACCAAAAGAACCTATGAAGTAATAAAGGTAGGTTCTTTTAAGCCATTAAATTTTAAAGTAATTCATTAATGATAGGACTCAGAATATGCTATCCCAAAATATTGGCATGCTAAGTATTTTAAGCTGAAGGAATTTAAGAATCAAGAAGATCTCTCTTACCCTTCATTTTCCTCTGACACAGACTTTGAAAAAATTCTCTGACCTTTCTCTAAAGTAAATCATAAGACCCTCATTCCAAAGAAATCTTCCCTATACCCAGAGGAAAGAAACAAAGACACAGAGACACAAAGAATAATCTGAACAAACAGGACTTTGTAAGTTCTCCCCAGCTTATTGCCATTAAATCACATCCTTTTGTCCTTTGATCATATTTTTTTTTTTCCTGTACTGGGGATTGAATCTAGGAGAATTCTACCCTAGTCCCTTTTTTTCTTTTTTCTTTTGAAACATGGTCTCACTAAGTTGCTGACACTCTCTCAAAGCTGCTAATGCTGGCCTCAAACCTTGATCCTCCTGCTTCAGCCTCCCAAGTACTGAGATCACAACCATGCTTTACCATGCTGGGCTCTTTAATCGTACTTCTGCAAAACTGTCTATAAATAAGACACAGATTTCCCTATTTCTTTGATTCTCATTTCTTACTTTTTATTTGTGAATTGTAATCATACATCTTAAAGAGGTACAAGCTGGTAGAGGTATATACGCACACAGTACTCATTTAACCCTTCCTAAATTCCCACCCCATGCCCCCTCCTTCTAATGTTCATCTTAGTGATTGTTGTTGATATATTTGTGAATGTACATCATGTGTGTTAGAGTGCCCCCCATTACCTTCAGTTAGGTTGCCTTCTTTGCTCATCTAAGGTTTCTTCTTCTTCATCTAAGGTTTCCATTCTTTTGGGTAGATAATCAGGAGTAGTATAGCTGGGACATATGGTAGGTTCATTCCCATTCCTCTGAGGACCCTCCATACTCTTTTCCAAAGCAGTTGTACTAATTTATAATCCCACCAACAATGTATTAGAGTTCCCACTTCTCCACACCCTTGCCAGCATTTGTTATTGCTTGTGTTTTTAATGATTGCCATTCTAATTGGGGTTAGGTGAACTCTCAGGGTAGTTTCGATTTGCATCTCTGTGATTGCTAATGATGTTGAACATTTTTTCATGCATTTATTGACCATTTGTATTTCTTCTTTCATGAAGTGTCTATTTAGATCATTTGCCCATTTTTAATTGGGTTATTTGTTTTCTTAGTGGTGAGTTTCTTGAGTTCTCTGTATATTCTAAATATTAGTCCTGTATTGGAGGAATAGTTGGCAAAAATTTTCTCCCATTCTTTCAGCTCTCTGATGAAGTTCTTGATAGTTTCCTTTGCTGCACAGAAGCTCTTCAGTTTAATGCAATCCCACATATTGATCTTACTTTGAATTTCTTGTGCCTTTGGGGTCTTGTTGATAAAAAATTTTACCTGTACCTATGTGTTGAAGTGTTGGACCTATGCCCTCTTCCAGTGGCTGCAAAGTCTCTGGTCTGATTTCCAGGTCTTTGATCCATCTTGAATTGACTCTTGTGCAGTTTGAGAAATTGGGGTTTATTTCCATTTTTCTGCATATGGTTAACCAGTTTTGCCAATACAATTTGTTGAAGAGACTGTCTTTTTCCCAGTGTATGTTTTTGGCCCCATTGTCAAAAGTCAATTGGCTACAAGTATGCAGATTTGTTTCTGAGTCTTCTTTTCGGCTCCATTGGTCTATATGTCTGTTTTTGTGCCAATACCATGCTGTTTTAATTACTATGGCTTTATAGCATAGTTTGAAGTTAGGTATCATGCTGCCTCTTACGTGGTTCTTGTTGCTGAGAACTACTTTGGCTATTCTGGGGGTTTTGTTGTTCCAAATGAATTTAAGGACTGATTTTTCTGTATCTGTGAAGAATGACCTTGGTAATTTAATGGGTATTACATTAAATCTGTAGATGACTTTTGGGAGAATGGCCATCTTATTTTATTCTGCCTATTCAAGACCATGGAGGATCTTTCCATCTTCTAAGGTCTTCTTCAATTTCTTTTTTCAATGTTTTATAATTTTCCTTATAGAGGTCTTTTACCTCCTTGGTTAAGTTTATTCCTAAGTATTTTAATTTGAGGAGAGAGATTGTGAGTAGAATTGTTTTTTGGATTTCTTGTTTAGTGGATTTATGGTTGGCATTAAGATTAACTTTCTATCCAGACACTTTGCTGAATTTGTTGATCAGTTCTACAAGCCTTTTGAGTTTGTTGTGTCTTCTAAATATAGTATCATGTCATCTTCAAATAAGGACAGTTTTAGTTCTTCCTTTCCTATCTTTACTCCTTTTATTTCCTTCTCTTGCCTTATTGCTCTGGCTAGAGTCTCAAGTACTATATTGAAAAGAAGTGGTGATGATGGACATCCTTGTCTTGTTCCTGTTTTTAGTGGGAACTCTTATAGTTTTTCCCCATTTAAAATGATGTTGTCTGTAAGCCTATTGAATATTGTCTTTATGATATTGAGATATATTCCTTCTATTTCAGTTTTCTGTGGTGCTTTTAGCATGAATGAGTATTGGATTTTATTAAATACTTTTTCAGTGTCTATTGAAATTGTCATGTGATTTTTGTCTTTGGTTCTATTTATGTGGTGAATTACATGGATTTTTATCTGTATGTTGAACTAGCCTTGCATCCCTGGGATGAACCTAACTTGGTCATGGTGTATAATGTTCTTGATGTGGTTTTGAATGTGTGCTGCTAGTATTTTGTTTAGCAGTTTTGTGTCTAAGTTAATCAATGATATAGACCTATAGTTTTCTTTTCTTGAGCTGTCTTTATTTGGCTTTGGTATTAATGTGATGTTGGCTTCATAGAATGTATTTGAGAGAGACCTGTTTCTTTCTATTGCATTGAATAGATTGAGGAGTATTGGGATTAGCTCTTCTATAAAGGTTTTATAAAATTCACTTTGAAAATCACCTGGTCTTGGGCTTTTGTTGTTTTATGGTAGGCTCTTTATTGCTGCTTTAATCGCTTTGATTGCTATTGGTTGGTTTCAGTTTTCTAAATCTTCTTGCTCAGTTTTGGAAGGTTGTATGTGTCTAGAAATTTTTCAATTTCTTTTAGATTTTACATTTTGTTGGAGTATAGTTTTTCAAAGTAGTTTCTGATAATCCTCTGGATTTCCACACTGTCAGTGGTAATATATCACCTTTTTTATCTCTTATTTTAGTGATTTGTGTTGATTCTTTCTTTCTTTCTTTCTTTCTTTCTTTTGGTTAGATTGGGTAGTAGATTAACAATTTCCTGTCTTCTACTGGCTTTGACTCTTGTGTCATATGAAACTTATGTTAAATGTGCATGCTTTTCTCTTGTAAATATGCTGTGCCTTTTGTTATAGGGGTGTTGGCCATAAACATTGCAATGAGTAAGAAAATAAATCTCTTCTCCCCTCATCACACACTATAAATAACTAATATAAGAACTTATTTTTCGCCGGTCGTGGTGGCACACGCTTGTAATCCCAGCATTTGGGAGGCCGAGACTGGAGGATCCAGGTTTGTGGCCAGCCTCAGCTACCTAGTGAGGCACTCCGCAACTTAGCAAGACCCTCTTTCAAAATAAAGAATAAAAAACAGGGGTGGGGGTATAGCTCTGAGGTAGAACGCCCCTGAATTCACTCCCCAGTACCGCAAAAAAAAAAAAAAAAAACCTTATTTTCCCTTTTGGAAATGTCCATAATATGTTATTTTTATATACATAAATGATTGTGTACTTATAACATGACTATTAAAATTCTCCCTAACACACTATGTTATATTTTAGTTTTATCTACAATAAGACTCAGTAGAACTAATAGGGACCAGAAGAATCAGTCTGAGAGTTCTGATTCAGAGTAGGGAAATTTGTACTTTGGAATACCGATGGGAATAAGTAAGTTATTTTAGGAAGGGCTTCCTCTGCCATCTTCTTTTATATGTATGGGACTTTATAATTACAACTTCTTTTGACTTTAATTATTATGGCCTTGTCCCTATTTAAAATGAAATCATCTGCGGGAGGTAGCTAAGGTATATTGTTACCCATTTGCATCTTTGAGTATATGGGCCAGTTTTTTGTCTGTTTGTTTTCAGACTTCTCTGAAAGCAGGTTTTGATAAGGAGAGGTTTTGATAAGGAGAAGGGACCAAGCACTTTAAGGTGTAATACAGCTAACACGGTTTTAAATGTGTAGAAACTCAGAGAACATTATCAAAAGCTTATCTTGTGCTGGTGATATCTGGCTTAACACCAAGGCATTTCCCTCTCTTCAAACCTCTGCCATGTCTTTTACTACACTTCTTGAACACAACTGAATCAGACCAATAGACATTATGGAATCAAACTTATAAACTAGTGCTCTTGGCTTCCATAAATGAAAGGTGTAACCAATTATAGAAAAGGAAGAAATGTGATAGTGGGGTCTGTTTAGTTGGGGCCTCCTCTGAAACTTTACTAACACTACAGCAGCCCAGAGTGAGTTTGGAAATGTGGGGGGAGAAGGTTTTGCTTGTGACCATGACCATGACCAAGTCGCAGCGAGCATTATCTTAGGCACCACATGACTCTTCCCTCCTCTAGCCTTTGTTGGGGCTCCTCAGTCAACACTAACACGCATGACTAACTTTGCATCTTGGCTGGAAGATGCAGAGTCTTGCTCTCTTTCCTCCCAGAAGGACCCAAGCCTCTTCAAACAAATGGGTCCACCCCTCCTTAGCAAACTTCAAGCTCCATTTAACAATAGTTTCTAGGAGACGTTACTCCTCATTAAACATCCCAGAACATAAATAAGCAGTTATAATACAATATTATAAGTGTTATGGTGCTATGGCATGTTTTGGCAGTAGATACAGAAGTAATAACAAAAGCATAATAACAATGATAGGTAAAATTTAGTAATGACCTTTCTTTTGGGAGGACGTGGGGAGTACTGGGGATTGAACCCAGGGACATTCTTCCTCTGATCTACATCCCCAGTTTTGTTTTGTTTTTGTTTTTGTTGACACATGGTCTTGCTAGATTGCTGAGAGTCTCACTACTTGCTGAGGCTGTCCTCAAACCTGTAATCCTCCTGTCTCAGTCTCCCAATACTGGGATTACAGGTGTGTGCCACCATCCCCAGCCAGGTCCTCATATATTTTAATGCCCGGCTAGGACCTGGTATCTTTTAATGTACCTACATTCAGATAAATACTTTATATACTCTGTTTTTTGGTTATTTGGTGCTGAGGATTGAACCCAGTCTACTTCTGAGCCATTTTTACATTTTTATTTTGAAACAGGGTCTCACTAAGTTACCGAGGGCCTCACTACATTTCTGAGGCTGGTCTCGAACCTGTGATGCCCTATCTCAGGCTCCCAAATACTGAGATTACAGGTGTGCACCACTGCACCTGGATACTCTGCCTGTTTTAATCCACATCCCAATTCTATATGAGGAATACTATTAGGATTCCCATTTTACAAACAAGCAAACAAAACCTCAAGCTAAGGGAAGATAAGTAGTTTGCAAAGCAGAGTGTCACAGGGCTTGGTCCGAGAGGCAGAGCCTGAGGTGGAGACTAGCATGCTGGAGGTTACTAGGGAGTACGGTGATCTTAGAATCCATCCCCAAGGAAGGAAGGTCAAGGAGGCAGGCTGAGAAAAGAGAAGCTGAGCTCCATGCGACTTGGCAAAGGCCTCTGCCAGCCCTTAGGGACTCTGAAGCTAGGATGGCCAATCAGAATTCTCTACATGGGCAGAGCGAGTATTTCAACCAGTCTTTGGATGTAGGCCACCCCCTGGAGACAACAAGACCTTGAGCAGACTGCTGTCTTCTGCAGATGCAATTCCTGTAGCAGACTGGCTGCAGGAAGCTTTCTGGCATTCCCAGAAGCTGAGTAAATAAGTATTTCTTCTTTATGGCTGAATAAAATTCCATTGTGTACATATCCCATAGATGAATGGATTACAAAACTATGGGATATATACACAATAGAATTTTATTCAGCCATAAAGAAGAACAAAATCATGTCATTGCAGGGAAATGGATGGAACTGGAAAACATTATGTTAAGTGAGATTAGCCAGTCACAAAAAGTGAAAAATCATATGCTCTCCCTAATATGCGGAAGCCAGGGAGAAAGTGGGACATAAGAGGGACTCCAGAGGAAGAAGAAGAAATCTTAGATGAGCAAAGAAGGTGACTTAACTGAAGGTGATGGGAGGGTGGAGAGGGAACACCCTAATGCACGTGATGTACTTTCACAAACATATCAAAGTCAATTGCTAAACTGAACTTGAGAAGGAGGAAGAGGGGAGGGAGTGGGGCAGGAATTGGGGAAGGGTTAAATTATGCCTCTACCAGCTTGTACCTAACAAAGATGTATGATTACAATGCACCAATAAAATAAAATAAAATAAATTCACTATAAATGAAAAAAATAAGTCTTTCATTCATACAGCAGGACAGCAGGACCTGGGCAGCGCAGCCCAGAGTCCACCACACAGAGCTAAGTGCTGTGGAAGTCTTTTGTTCTAGCACGTTAAAGAGCTGCTATTAGGAAGAATTTTTTTTTTTAAGTACTGGGAATTGAACCCAGGATCATTCTACCCCTGAGCTACACCCTCAGTCCTGGATCCTCCTGTTTCAGCCTCCCAAGTACTGGTATTACAAGGGTGCATTCATTTGCAGTAGAAAATGAAACTTTAATAAAAAAAAGGTTTCAAATAGATGATCCATTTGATTCAAGCAGTTTTTGTCATATTCTCTCCCCTCTCCTATGAGACTCTAATATAGGTGCTGAGAGTTTTGAGCAAGAGAGATAATCAGCAATACATTTAGTTTTGCTATATCCTTTGTTTTAATTTTATATCCAACACCTCCCCTGCAAGCTGTGTTATAGTTTATAACATGGGAAGAGGATAAAGAGGGAGAAAAAGAGTGACAGAAAAAAAGATCAAGACAGAGCACATGTGCTTCTGCCTGGTCACCTAGGCCAGGCTCCATGGGATGTCATCCCTTACTGAAGTTTCCAGTAATTCTGTTCATGGTTTGCCTGGTCCCCAACTTTGCTACATGAAGATCTAGATTTCTTTTATAATGTGCTTTTATTGGCACATTATAGTCTCCCATCATAATGTAAATCATGTTGACAATGACATACATGCACACAGCACTTGGTGGGTCTCCCTCCACCTCCCCACTTCTCCCCCCTTCCCAATACAGAGTACTGAGATTGACATTGGTATGTTCACATACGTGCTCATAGTCTATGGTAGTATCTCCATTAATGAACCTCAGTCTTTGGAAGATCTGGCTTTTATGAGGTCAACATTTCATCTATGGTTGAAAAGATCCTAGAGGCCCAAGTCATCATAACTAAAGCAAAAGTTTTTTTTTTTTACAAGCCTATTGACATGTATTAGTCTGCTTGGGCTACAATAACAAAATATCACAGACTAGGTGGCTTAAACAATAAGAAGTTTAATGTTCCCGTAGTTCTGAAGGCTGGAAGTCCAAGATCAAGGTATAAGCATCATGTTCTAGTGAGGGCGCTCTTCCTGGTTTGCAGATGCCTACCTTTTCACCCTGTCTTCACATTCTCATATTCTCTCTCTCTCTCTCTCTCTCTCTCTCTCTCTCTCTCTCTCTCTCTCTCTCCCCCCCCCCCACTCTTCTCTCTCCCTCACTTCTTATAAAACCATTAATTCTCATCATGAGGGCCCCACCCTCCTGACCTAATCTGACCCTAATTAGACCCAATAAGACCCAAAGGTCTCATCTCCAAATACCATCACGCTGGAGGCTAAGGCTTCAATATATGGATCTGAGAGGTGGAAGACCCAAACACACGGTCCATAACACAAGAGACTCAGTGTCAAGGAGGAATGTCTAAGATGCCTGAATCTTTTCTCTTAATACTTAGAGAGTTTTCCAAATGAGTACATTCAAAGATTGTTCCTTCGCAGCAACCACTGAAGATTGTTCCTTCTTAGAATGAGGATTGTTAATATTATAACTCTTGTTTTTAGGCAATGTAGATCCACAGTTGGATCTATAGTCCCTATAAGATGTCTGCATGTTTGATCTGAAAGAAGATGTGTGCCATACAAATTCCTGCCTGACTTGCCTTTGCTTAAAAATCCTGATCCCTAAAATGATTTGGAGAAGACTGAGCATTTGGCTCCAGTTCTGCTGGGCTCGGGATGAGGAACATTGCAGCCCCGCCATGGTGGAGCCGAATGGAAGTACAGAATGAACAGAGAACAATTGCTTCCTTGGAGATAGGCCTAGCAGACAATCAGGATTCCTCCTGATTTTTCTGGAACTCTAGCTCAGAAATACCCTACAAAGGCTTTGCTGTTGGCTTTTGGCATCCTTTCTGTTGTCTACCTACAAGCACAAATAGGCTGTACTAGACCAGCCCTCAGATGTTTAGTTCACTGGGTCACCTACGGACGAGGTGTTGAAAACACTGTGGGTATTATGGTATTGGGCACTGCATTTGAAAGGGCATAAAAAAGTTTATGCCACCCTCCAATTAATTTCTGTCTGCTTATGGACTAGAATTTTCTCCTATGTAATTTAAAGGATCAGTGTATGTTCTTGTGCAGGCACAGGAGGGATCATTAATTTGGGCAGATCCTGACTTAACATGGTCCTTGAAAAGACAAGCTACACATTTGGACATTTGTGTTGTAAATGCAGAACCACAGCCAAGGGAATCAGGTGGTTTGTTACAACTTTCCCTCAGACTGTGGCAGCGAGGATGACTATCTACTTCACCAGGTGGCTGACCTGGCCAGCTGTGCCAGATACGAGGAGTCCCTTCCCTTCGCTGGATGGGCGCTAACACTCCCCACTCTTCTGGCCTTCTCTTCCTAAATGGCTTGGAGACTAGTCTCTTCTGTTTTAGGAAGTTTTCCAGGGAAATTAAAAGAAGTTAGAACTCATATTCTTTCATATTACCTGCATTTTAATGTCTGCAGAGAGATTTGAGCAGTCTATTGCCTAACGCACCCCAAGGATGCCAATTTTCTAAGCTTTATTTCAAATTCTGGAGTCTCTAGCTCCTTATGGAGTGATAGAGTTTGTGAACCCAGGGAAGGTCAAGCTTTTGACTAATGATGTTTCACAGAATAGGAAAAAGTACACAAAACATAAGTTTCTCAATAATTAAACACCTGCCAATTCATTGATACTTGATGAGTGATATGATGAACAGAATCATCTTTTAGATAAAACAGCTTATAATAAAATGTTTCAATAATTAAATCCTCTTGGCTAATGCCTGAGATCCTCCTGACATCAAATAGAGCAAAGAGCCTTTCTCGAGGTCCCAGAATGCTTACTCTGAAATATCTTTGTCCTTCCACACAATTAACAGCTCTGCTGAACAGCAATGGAGTAACTATCTGGGTGCCCCTTGACACTGAGAGATCTAAAGGAAAGGGTTTTTTTTTCTTTCTTTCTTTCCTCTAAAATCTACTGTGATCAAAGAAGACTTAAGGGCGTCAAGAAGAAAAACAAGCTAACACAATTTGTATTGAATTTTGAAAAAACTTTCCCTGAAGCCATGGGTAACTGGATAAGAAAACACTAAACAAGTCCCTTTGGGGATATTACATGATGGTATTCAATTTTATACCCTGCCTCCTGCATTGGGGATTTCTTCAAGATATGGATAGGCTCTGAGAAAGACTTATATAAATAGAAACATTGCTCAGTGATGAGATTACCTTCGGCTATAAGACAAAATTACTTCTAAATAGATTGTGGCATTAAAAAAATAAAAGATTTCTGGTTTCATTGCTATAAGAAAGCCTAAGTATTTAAAAGGTTACCTATAATGCTCCAAAGAGACATGTGAAATTATTTTAGATAGAGAAGAAAATTTTAATGATATACATGTTGATTTAGTTTTTTTGATAGAACCACCAAATTCCCTCCTACACTCCTCACTCTCAATCTGCTACCCAGACCTAAGGGCAATACAAGGAATCACATTAGAAAGGGTAGTTTTGATTTCTCTGCTTCAAGAGATGTGGAAGAGAAACTCTACCTGATTAAAGTTTCCTTCACATGGGAATAAAGCTTCATGTAACTCTAAAATCAGAACACTCTCTGTTATCAGGCTATATACTTAATTAAGATCTGCGCTGTCAATGTTCAATATGCTAATTGTATGCTTAAGAACACTGATTACAATTTTTAATCTATCACTCTGCTGGGTGTGATATTTTATAGTTATATAATTACATAACCAAAGAATCTTAAAATACTCTCAGGTTGCCTTTTCCCAGTCAAGTCACATCATCCATGTAGTTAACATAATTCGGGGCCATATAACCACAAAAACATATTGCGACTTCTTCCCCAGCTGTGTCAGAAATTTTCAGACACATCCCCAGTTCTGCATCTGAAATAGTCATCTTTTGTTTCTTTCTTTCATCTAAGGAATTTTTCTTCTTTTCCATAAAGCAAAATAATGTCCCCAGAGATCTCAGAGCCATAAAATGTGTACCTTTCCTCACTAGAAGGGAGGAAGATTAACTGGGAAAGACCAGAGCTTATCTCTGGTCTAGACTATGACTCCTAGAAATTCCAGGATGTCATCTCTCCCAGACCCTGGAATCTAGACACCACCATAAACGTTAAATTGACACTCAACAGGTTCTACAGTTCCTTTCCCACCCCTTGCTCAGAGAAAAAAAAAAAAAAAAAGCCAGAACTCCTATATTCTCATTAACCACTTCATATCGCCTCTCTTATGGGGACTGTAGATGCAGCTTTCCATTGAAACATATCCCAGCCAACTTAGATCCAGAGTCTAGAGAGACAAGCAGAGCATTGGATGAACCAAGAGCCTAGTCATCTTTATCTCTGTCACACCCGGAGGCTCCCGTCCCCCAGTGAACACTCTGCCAAGGGAAGGAACATTCTTCTGACTCAAGACATCATGGAGGAAGAGCAGACAAGGAGCTGCTAGGACAAGAAAAAATAAGTAGGATAGCTCATCAGACTGGCCTGGGGGAAGGGGACTCCACGAGAACAAAATAGCTTCTGCAAAGGTCCAGAGGCCCAAGGCCACAAATTAAAGATTTGTAGGTACAGCTGGAGCAGTGGTGGTAGAACAGAGAAGAAGGCATCTAGGGAGAGCCCAGAAAGCCATTTAGTGACCCTGGACTTTTCTAGGAGAGACAGGAAGGTGCTAGCAGGTTTAAGCAGTGACTCAGCCTTTGAGATGGGCATTTGGGAACAATTACAGTGGCAGCAGTGTGAGGAGAGATTGGAGAAAGACAAGGCTGGAGTTGAGGAGTCTGTTTGTTCAGGGAAGGAGGAAGGAGAAAAAGAGGCCTTTGCTAAGACCATTATAGTGAGGAGAGAGAAGAGGGTGCTTCCAAAGGAAATCTTCCTTCAAGCAGAAGGAATCAAAACATCTTACCTTGCAATAGTACTTGTTTCATGGTTTCCTAACTCTTATCCAGCTCAACTAATCTTCACACAAAGCCATCAAGGCAAGGTGAGCCAATGTTGATTTACTTCTAGAAAAAGATATGGGTGGCTGACTAGAGGTAGGAAGTGTCCTCCCCGGGAGACTGCCTGTCCGAGTCAGTGCTCTGCCCCCTGTATACCATGCCTGACACTAATGAGCATACAGCTTTGCAAAGCTAACAACCAAATTCAGAGAAAATGCATGTGATTCGAGGGAATCCTTCTAGCAAGCAGACCAAGTCAAGGAAAAAGAATTCTCAAAGAAATAATAGTTCTTTCTGATGGTCATAAAATACTACTCATTTAAACAGTCATTTAAATAGTTAACCAAATAACCAAAGTATTACAGGAGAGATCTATTTTTATTTTGAATTCTAATATTTAAAATATTATTTTTTACATAGTTTAATGTGTAACACCTATTTTTTACTCAAGTATGTGATTTGGAGAATTATGCTTATATCATACTGCCTCTAAGAACACCTGGTAAGTACAGAAAATGTGAAATAACCCCTTAAACTCTAGAACAAACAGTGTTAAGATAGTTAAATGCGTGAATCAGTGTTCTATCTACCTAAAATTTGCATACGCTGAAGTCAAATAGTTCTGTGTTTGGCCAGTTAAATGAGTGTGTTTTACACTATAAACATTCAGACAAAACATGCCAAAGAGAAGCAAACAGTAAAGACTTTTATAGTGAACACATGATCTTTGAAGAAGAAAATCCCTTACTCCCCTGGCAATGACCAAAAAGAAAAAGTACAGGGACGTTTTCTTCAAAGAAGACCTCCAGGTGACTGCTGTAATGTGGTTAGCAGCAACTCATTAAATCCTACAGGGTTATCCAGCCAGAGCTGTGCTAACTAGTAAAATGTTTCCTTATCTGCAGTTTGAGATCTCAAACATAAGTCATTAGGGAAAGAAAGCATGATAAGCTACTGAGATAGCAGTTGATAGATAGTATCTGTAAGCAGCTGGTTCCTGTGGAACTGGGACCTAGATATAAGACAAATCCTTTCCCAAGAGCTGGCCAAATTCTTTTATCTTGACAGTCACAAAATATAAAAGTGAATTCTTGATACCCTAGCCAAAGCTGCTTTTTTTCTAGTCTCTCCCACCTTGAAAGACATCACTTTGAGTCACCCTGGTGCTGCAAGCATCTCTCAAATCCACTATTCCTCCTGCTCCTGTCCACAGTGCTGTATGTACCATACTCATCCTATGCCTTCCTGGTGCCCCTCTTCCGCTCTTCCCTTCTCTAACTTCCCTCACACAGCAGCAAGAATAATCTTTGAAAGCAAATCAAAAATTATAAATCCTTTGGAGGTAATCCTGTGCTCCTAAGATGAAACCCACACACTGTGGCATGCCCTA
>PVLC010030414.1:0-19505 GCA_004027655.1 Graphiurus murinus | reverse complement strand
GTAGCTCATTGTTTCTTTGCTATTTTTCCTTCCATGGTTTCCCTGTTCTTAATTTTATGTGTTTACTGCTTTTGCAAGCTTACTCTCAAGTCATAGGTTTCTTATTTTTATTTTCTCTCTGTGAATAGTATCTTGTACTGAGTTGCAATTATTCTAGAGCTCTTCTGCCCACTGTAATGGTGGCATTGGTGGATTTCAGGTGTTGACTTCTAGGGTCCATTTGTTGCTTCTGTTATGGGAATTCATCTCAGAGGCATGTGTAGGATAGTTTGTGGCCTCTGCGTCTTTAGGCTTCAGTGTAGGATGTGTTGAGCTATTCCTTCTAACAGCAGAGGTGAGTTTATCCTTGGTGTTTGGCAGTCCTTTCTGGTGGTTCACCTCTCTGTTCCAATCTCTGCAGTAGGAATTTAAAGGTGTCACTGGTATATATAAGAACAGACTGTGTTCAGTGGTAAAAAATGGGTGAGGGGGGAGAAGCCACAGTGATGAATGCAAGAATAGTGTAAAATAGAAGGTATGATCCAGTGGAATAAGAGTTTTAGTGTGTTAAAGTTATATATGGTAAAGATTAGAGACAGTGGATATGTGGAGGGATTCTGGTTGTCAATGTAGAGTATTTAGGTGTAGTGGTATGAAATGGTCTTGATATGAGACAAGGAAAAAAGAAAAAAAGTGTTGAAGAGAATAATATAGCTAGGGGAGAGGGACGAAAGTTTGTAAAAGGGATGAGGAAGAGAGCCAACAACTGAGCAAAAAATTATAAAGCAATCAACCATCAAAAAAAACATAAACAAAACAAAGAAATGCAGAACAAAAACAGAGTAAATAATAAAACAAAAATAAAAACCGCACGAGTATATAGGTACAGAGCTAAGTTGGCTTCTGTAGTCCTTTTGGATCTGTGTGGATATTTTCAGCTTTTAAATGTCTACTCACTATATTAGATTTTTAGCATATTTCAGGCATTCTTATTTGCTCTCTCCATCAATGCAGGCAGGGAGTTCCTCTGGTGCCTCTCCTGCTGCAAGCTTGTGTCTCTGAGCTCTCCACAGGGCCTGTCCCTGTGCCACTCTTTGTCTATATAGGCAGTGAGTGTAACTGGATCTGCACCCAGTGTAAGCCTGAGGCACCGTGCTTTCCACAGGCCCTTTCTGCATCTCTCTTTCTCTCTCTGCCTTTGCTGGTGGCAAGTGTGCAGTCTAAATTCAGGACATTTTCTAGAGGGCCTGTAATGTCTCTATGCCCTGTGTGCTCTAGGTCCCTCCCACACTTCTGCTCCTATTCAACAGCTAGAAGGGCAGGTGATGGAGTCTGTCATTTGCTACAGAGGCCCCTGTAGAAGCACAGTTAACTTACTAGTGAGTGCTGCTCTGGCTCTGGAGGGAAAGGTGAGCTGGGGTGTCCCTGCCGCAGGCTAAAATTGTTCATTCCAGGAGTCCTGGTCACTGTTGATCATGCCAGGATATGCTGCCTGATTAGAGGGTGGAGTTCTGATGTTGCTTACTCCACATCTGGTCACTGAGTATGCAGGAGGTCAATAGATATCTCAGGGCTTCTAGACCCCACTCCTGGTGGCTGGCTCAATGGTGGCGTCACTCTGAGGCACATGCCACTGCCACACGTGGGCTCCTTCACTCTCCCTGGTTTGCTTTCTGGGTTCTGTTCAGCTGCATTTCAATTTTCGTTACATTGTTCACCTTTTTGCTGCTTTTTTTTTTTTCTTTCAAGAAGCTGCTTTTACAGCAGTTTTGATTCAAGCTCTACAGCGCCTGAGGCAGGGTGTTTCACTCAGTCACCATCTTGGACTCCTGCCTGTTTTGATTCTTAATATGCTAACTCAGTAATGCTTCCTGTAAGGTGAGACCAATGATGAACCTGCAGTAGAGGGGATGCTTGGCAGAGCAGTGATGAAGGAAGGCAAAGATAATGAGAGTAAATGAGTGAAGGATCAAGTAATCTATCAGATCCATGAGGACTAGGGACTTATTTTATCCACTGGAACCAAGGACTGTGGTTCCAGCCATCTTGCTCTGCCAGGGGCAGGATGGCAAAATGGCACTTTCTTGATAATTAATCTGATAGCATTCCAGCCTTGTTAGTAATGCTACCTGGGTGTTCACTGATGTAATTATCTTCTCTACATTTCTGGTGATGTGAATACAGAGTACAAAAAAGAAAGGAATAGGCAGGGGATAAAGAGTAAGAAAATGGTAGTGGATGGATATTTTTCAATCTTCTTCTTCTTTGTTTTTGTTTTTGTTTTTTGTACTGTGACTGAACCCAGAGACATTCTACTTCTGAGCTATATCCCAGCCCTATTTTATTTTTATTTGCTGAGGGCCTCACTAAGTTGCTGAGGTTGGCCTTGAACCTGTGATCCTCCTGTCATAGCATTTCAAGTCATTCACTATGAAACCTCTGTATCTTAAATTTAACTAGTATATTCAATGAATATATTTGTAATTAAAATATCAAAATCATAATGAATTATGAAAATACATTATTTGAAAATAAAAAAATACATAGCATTGAAAGTTAACAAAAATTATTTTTAATATCATGACAGCCAGATCAAGGTTTATACAAATTATTCTAATCTGAAAGAAGGTTACATACAAAACTCTCAAACAAAAAAGACTCAAATGTACTTCTTCCTCTGTTCCAGGGAACAGACATGCTAAGTTGAAAAAAGCATCTTTGTGGATCAGGATATTTCAAACAAAGATAGTTTAAGAGGCAAAAACACAGACACCAATCTTTAGAACACTCATTCTCTTTGCCAAGCAATAAGATTCACCCAAGCACAAAGTATTCGGGGTTAAGCAGCACATGTGCCCCCTTTTAATAATATTTGATAATGGTCTCATTGACTTAAAAGTTTTTATTTGTGACCAAATAGTTTTACACTTGGTTTATATTATCCAAGCAATAGAGTATCTATAATTGCAGGGTCTCACCAAAGGCAGATACCACTTGGCTATGGGAGACATTTAAATAGCTTTCTGTACTATGGTAAACTGAGACTTGGTAATGTGATGAGTGGGACCATATCAAGTCAACAGCATTCTCTGGAAGCCAGTGCAATGTTAGACTCTTGAAATAAAAAAGGGAATGCATGATGCAGGACTTCAGAGGCTGTCTATGACAATTTTACATGGTATGAATAAGGTCAGTGGGGGTCCTGAGAAAATGAAGAAATGGAGCTTGGAAGAAAGGAAAAAATGGGGGTGAAGAAGGCTTTCTAGGAGAGGTGGGACCTACACTAGCTAGTGCAGAAGAATAAGAGTTAGGTGATACACAAGGAAATGACTGTTATTTACCACTACCACCCCTGCAAAAAGGCATTGCAGTATGATTATGGTTTTCTTTAGATTTTCCTTCTTCCTAAGAATGTGGCAGTTTTTAAAGTAACAGTAGACACATTTTGATTTTTTCTTCACAGAATCTTGAAGCTTATATCAAGCAAATTCTTGTTAGTTTTAAATGACTTCTTTTTCGCTGTCTTCATGAAGAGTTGGCAGTACCTACTAAGTGACAACAGTATGAATGAGACATTCTTAAGAAATCAGGTTTCTTAAAATTGTGTTACTTCCTGTGAACATAGTGTTCCTTTGTTGTTTGTGGTAGTCATTCTAGAAGTAAATTTCTTAAACCAGCAGTATCTGAATTTCTCCTGAGGACTTGTTAGAAATATAAATTTTGCATTCCACTTCAGACCTACTGAATCTTCAAGTCTGGGGAAAGGACCCAATGTTGAATGAGCCCCTTTGGTTTTCTCATACTCGCTTAAGTCTGAAAATCATTTTCTTGGGATTGCCATTGAGATCTTTCAAAGGAGTCCATGACCATTGTGAAACCACATGTAAATATGTATACATCTATATGCCTACATCTTTTGGAGGAAGTGGAATCATAGCTCTTCCTGGGATCTCAGAATGGTGCTGACCCTCAACAACACATGAACTATCATTAAAATATCAAGATCCAGCCTCAATCTTCCCAGCCACCATTCTGATTTAACTTATCAGTGTTGTCTGCTTAGGGATTTATAACTCAGTCTCGGGGGGGATTTACCTGCCTTCTTTTCTCAATGTCTGAGCACTTCTTGGTATTGAATTCTATGTAGTTGTCAGCTTCATGCCTCTTGAGGCTCAGTGTGAGCAATTGTTTCATTAAAGAAACTCCTGTCTTGAATGTTTTAGAGCCAAAGATCATATCTAAGCAGCAATTCAGAGATCAGCATCTACAACTTCTTTGAGATGAATATTGAATTGTTTGTTTTAGTCTGAGGTATTCATGCTGCCGCAAGATATTTATTTACCTGTGGGTTTTAGGAACAGACAATTTTAAGCTGTAGTACTCAGATCAAATATATCACTGTTAGGTATAAAATCACCATTCACTTATTCAATATGCATTTATTGAGAGAGCCTGATCTGTGCAAAGCCCTGTGCCAAGTCTTCGGCACACAAAGAGAAATAAGACAGGGTCCTCTCACACTGGAGTAGGAAGAGAGGAGGTGGACAAAGAATGGAGAGGTGACACTTTGTACCAGCTAGATATTTAATAGATAAAAATAGGAGACTACAGGGAAAGTGACTAACTATTCTTGAGATTGGGGCATCTGGGAATGGCAATGCATGTAGGAATCTGGCATAGAAAATATATTTTCACCGGAACAGTAGAAAAGATGAGGAAGAATATTTCCAACAAAATCCATTTTAAGGGACGTGTTCCAGGCAGTGATCCCAGTCTCATGGGGAAAGTCACAAAAGGGATCTAAGTGTGTTCAAGAATGGTAAGATGACCAATGTGAATGGCACACCTGATATACACATGTGTTAAAAGTGGGGAATGATCACTTTGGGGATGATGGCAATTTTGATGATATTTATTCTGCCTATCCAAGAGCATGGAAGATCTTTTCATATTCTAAGGTCTTCATCAATTTCTTTTTTCAACTTTTTATACTTTTCCTTATAGAGGTCTTTTATCTCTTTATTTAGGTTTATCCCTAAGTATTTTATTTTTGGGGGGTGCTATTATGAGTAGAATTGTTTTTGGATTTCTTTTTCAGTTGGATTTGTGGTTGGAATACAGGAAAGCTTCTGATTTTTGAAGACTGATTTTGTATCCAGGCTACTAAATTTGTTGATCAGTTCTATAAGTTTTTTGGTTAACTTTGTTGAATCTTCTAAGTATAGTATCATGTCATCTGCAACAAGGCATAATTTTAGTTCTTCTTTCCCTATTTTTACCCCTTTTATTTCCTTCTCTTGCCTTATTGCTCTTGCTAGAGTCTCAAGTACTATATTGAACAGAAGAAGTGATAATGGACATTCTTCTCTTGTTCCTATTCTTAGTGAGAACTCTTACAGTTTTTCTCCATTTAATATGATGTTGGCTGTGGGCCTATTGTACAGATTCAGTGCAATACCCATGAAATTGCCAAGATCACTCCTCACAGACATAGAAAAATCAGTCTTTAAATTCATTTGGAACAACAAAAAGCCCAAAATAGCCAAAGTAGTTCTTAGCAATAAGAATCATGCAGGAAGTATCACAATACCTGACTTCAAACTCCACTACAAAGCCACAGTAATAAAAACAGCATGGTATTGGCACAAAAACAGACACATAGACCAATGGAGCAGAATAGAAGATTCAGAAACAGACCCACATGCTTATGCCTGTTACATTGATTTTTGACAAAGGAGCCAAAAACATACACTGGAAAAAAGATAGCCTCTTTAACAAATGGTGTTGACAAAACTTGTTAACCATATGCAGGAAAATGGAAATAAACCTCACTTTATCACTGTGTACAAGAGTCAATTCCAGATGGATCAAAGACCTGGAAGTCAAGCCAGAGACCTTGCAGCTACTTGAAGAGGGCATAGGCCCAACACTACAACACATAGGCACAGGTAAAAACTTTCTAAACAAGACCCCAAAAGTACACACCACTCCAAGGAAGATCAATAAGTGGGATTGTATTAAACTGAAGTGCAGCAAAGGAAACTATCAAGAACCTCAACAGAAACCCCACAGAGTAGAAGAAAATTTTTGCCAGCTACTCTTCTGATAGAGGACTAATTTCTTGGATATACAGAGAACTCAAGAAACTCACAGCTAAGAAAACAGTAGCCCAATCAAAACATGGGTAAAGTATCTAAATAGACACTCACAAAAGAAGAAATACAAATGGCCAATAAATGTATGAAGAAATTTTCAACATTATTAGCAATCAGAGAGATGCAAATCAAAACTACCTTGAGAGTTCACCTAACCTCAATCAAAATGGCAATCATAAAAAACATGAACAACAATAAATGCTGGTGAGGGTGTGGAGAAGTGGGAACACTAATACATTGCTGGTGGGATTGCAAATTAGTGCAACCACTTTGGAAAACAGTATGTAGGATCCTCAGACAAAAGGGAATGAACCTACAATATGATCCAGCAATATCACTTCTGGGTAACTAACTTCCAAAAGAATGGTGGAAACCAAACTATCAGACTGACACATATGTTTACAGCTAAGATGTCCATCAACAGATGAATGGATTACAAAACTATGGGATATGTACACAATGGAATTTTACTCAGCCATAAAGAAGAACAAAATCATATTATTTGCAGGAAAATGGGTGCAACTGGAAAACATTATGATAAGTGAGATTAGTCGGCTACAAAGAGCAAAAAAAAGCATATGTTCTCCATAATATGCCATTGCTAGGGAGAAGATGGGGCATAAGAGGGACTCCAGATGAAAAAGGAGAAACCCTAGATAAGCATAGAAATTGCCTTAATTGAAGGTGATGCACATGATGTACTTTCACAAATATATCAAAGTCAATCATTAAACTGAACTTGAGAAGGAGGGAGGGAGAGGGAGTAGGGTAGGAACTGGGGAAGAGGTTAAATGAGAAATGTGTGCATATATGCCTTTATCAGTTTGTACCTAACAAAGATGTATGATTGCAATGACCAATTAATAAGAAAAACAAAAAAACCAAAAAGGCTGGGGGTGTAGCTTAGAGATAGAATGGCCCTGAGTTCAATTCCCAGTACTGAAAAAATAAAAAGTGGGGAATGATGAGAAATGAGCCTGGAAACAGGGTCAGAGACCAGATTCTGAAAGCTCTTGTGTTCTCAGCTCAGGAGTTGAGAGTTTTGAAACATATTTATAATAAAAGTGTCTATTCATGTAGAAATATTTATTTTGTATGAAGCTGTGCTGTCTTATATAGAAGTAGCTCTTTTAAATATAAAATATCACTCTACAAATATAGAAGTAATTCCTACAAATTTTCAGATCCTCTATCATGTGTGTATCAGTGTGATTTTCTTCACCCAAGCCTTTTGGCTGCCTTTCATTTTGCTTGGAATGTCTTCTTCTGGAAAAAGTGAAAAAAGTAAAGCCTTTAGAATTAGCCAGCTAATAAAGGTGGACATTACCAAGCAACTACTAGGTGCTAGATTTTGTTCTAGAATTATAACAGTAGTCATTCAAGTTTAGTATGTGTTTCCATTTTATCCTTAGAAAAACTGAAGAATGGAGAAGTCTGGATTTTCCCATTATCACAAAGTAATAATCTCTCAGCTGAGAGCTTGCAAAAATGACTTACTAAATTAGTTTGTCCAGTGACCCATATGAGTAAGATATAGACTCGAATACAAGTTTTTACCAATTCCTATATCTATAATCTCAGAAACTCCAAACTATGCCATTTTTCTACTAAGAAAAACATCCTTGAAGTAATGAGAGTGGTATGATTGAATATTAACCCAGCTTGTATTTGAAGAAGAGAGCTAGACAAGGAAAAACAGTAAGATGCTATCATAATGACCCTGATGTGGAAGTGGACAAGAGTAAGTGGATTTATGAGATAAATGATGAGGATTTTATTTGTTCCAATTAATTGTAATGCTTTTTAGATAGAAACCTTGACTTCATTACTTAATTATTACTTTTTATATATTAATTATCAGTACATATTTGTTTCTATTAGTTGTTGGAGATCTACTATTTGGTCTTTGCATAATGTTATGGTGTTTGGTTTTTACAATATTGGGAGCCAGTCATTGAGTAATGAAATAGAACAAGCCTTACCTGAGCTCGAGATACTTACATTCAAGTCCTGACTCAGAAACGTGATAGTTGTATGGCCCTATGCAAGTTACTTGTCCCTGTGTTACCTGTTCTTGTACTTCTTATACTAAGGAACAATATGCTGCTATATGCAAGGGTACATAAATCCAGGACAGTAATCTTACTTTATTCAGTGGTTCAAGGGAAAGTATTTCCATCAAAACAATCATGGCTTAATTATAGTAGGAGGTAGAATTATTTTTAAATAGAGAAAAATTAAATATTAAATACATTTTGTGCTTATAGTGTTCTCCTTATATATGTCTAGGATTCCTGATAGTATTTGTGCTTTTCTGCCATGAAGATAATTTTAGTAGAAATATTTGAAAAGTAATGATAGTTAAAGTGACCCTTAGTTTGGTTATGTGTTAAGCAAAGATGATGGTGATCTTGATATCTTAAGTATTTTGGATGGAAAAATTATTTCATGATTTTGGAAGTATTTTTAAAACTCTGTTTGGTATATAAGAGTTTGGTAAATTATTATTATGCATGCAAAAGGATAAATCTATGTTTCATAAAGATGTGTTAATTTTAACTTGGTAAAAGTATCTTGAGCTAGGCACAGTGGCACAAGACTGTAATTCCAGTACTTGGAAGGCTGAGGTCCTGGGCAAACTTAGCAAGACTTTGTATCAAAATAAAGATAAAAAAGAGTTGAGTTTGTAGCCCATATGTATCTGGCATATCATATGTGCTCAGCATATATGTCTTTATTTATAAATGGAGTAAAATAAAAACAACTCTGAGAGCAATGATTGTATTACTAATGAAAACATTGTCCTGTATCCATGGCTTCCCCTGATGAGCGAGGCTGGATCTTATATGAATAGCAAGAGTTCCTTTTGTTTATACTCCAGTAGCCTGAGTGGAATCAACGACAGCAGCAGCATTAAAGACAAACAAAGCTGGACCCTAGCTCTGTCCAGTTTATCACTAATTCATATGTATGACAAATTAATTTGCAAAAGTTTATTAGTAATATATTATTACTAATTAGTAATAACTATTGAAAGAGGAAAGAGAGTGTGATGTAAGCAGAACACATTCAGATTGTACAAAATGTGACTGGAGGTTTTAAAGAGACAATGAGAGAGCAGGAAGGGGGAAGTATAGGGGCTTGAACAGAGACAGGGAGATAGAATTTACAAAGAGCTGGAAGACTAGGTGTGTGCATCCATGTGGATCCCATTTGGGTCTATAAACTGGCACTTATGGAAGTTACACTCCTACTCCCTCGCAGAGAATGAGAGATGGGTCCTACCTTCAGATGTTGGCCAGAACAAACAATAAGTTCTTCTGGCAGCCTGAAGTTTTCCCAGGCAGGTACTTAAAGGATTTGGGGTTGTCATTCTAGGGATATGGCCTTCAGCTGTTAGCAATCATGTCAGTGTTGTTTCAGGTCTCTTACTGGGAGTTATTTGATAGGGTAGACAAAATCATTTGTTTGAGTCTGCTCAAAGGAGTCTCAAATAGTATTTGGTCAAGGATGGGATCTTTGTCAGTGGCCTCCTTTTCTTTTTCTTGGAAACCATTTCAGCTTATATAGTTTTACCCCTCCTTTGGGTAATATAATACAAAAAGATAAAGTCAAAGTAAAGAGAACTTGTCTCTCAAAAGTCTGGAGCAGTGGGCTGAAGTCTACTACTCCATGGTTTTTTTCCCCTTTTTTCCCAAAGAACATTGTGGATCTCTCCAGCAAATATCACTTTCAGAATAGGAGGCAGTTCAAGACCTGTTTTTATCAGATAAGTTGATTAGGGTTCTGCAGGAGAAGAAATATAAATACAGAGAAAGATTTAAAAAGAAGAAAAGAAAAGCTACCCTGCAGCCAGGCATGGTGGTGCATGCTTGTAATCCCAGTACTTGGGAGGATGAGACAGGAGGATTGCAGGTTCTTGGCCAGCCTCAGCTGATTAGTGAGGCCCTCAGCAACTTAGTGAGACCCTGTTTCAAAATAAAGAATAAAAAATAGGACTGTGGGGGAGTAGTTCAGAGGTAGAATGCCCCTGGGTTCAATCCCCAGTACTAAAAAAACACCCAAAAAACAAAAAAACAAACAAAAAAAAAGAAAAGCTACTCTGCCATCAAGTAACATTTATTAGCTGTTGTTCCACTGATACTGTTCTTTATGGCATGATGTTCAAATTATTGTCCTGGATCAATGTCCTAAATCTATTAGGGTAGAGTTTTTGGAAGAGCCTTGACTACCCTATAGAAGTTAGGGACTACAATAAGCAGAATGTTGAAAGGAGATAATAAATAATAGGCATGAAAGATGTTTGAAATCTCAGCTGCTCTAATCAGACTTTGCTGTTACTTAGATGGAGACCTGGTTTTATAATTAAAACCTAGTTTTATAATTAAAACAATGTTTTCTTCCCCTTGCCTTCTGTGTAAATTGAAGGACACTTCTTATAGTAAATGAAATTACTTTGTAACCTCTATGTCTGAGACCTTTCATTGGCATAGAAGAGAGAAGGGAAATTTCCTGTCTGACAACTTGCCTGAGAGAGTGATTTGTCAAAATAGGAAGTGAGTTTTGGTTTTTAGCCTGCCTGGATTCTCCATGCATATTTGTTATGAATCATTACTTTGCCAAAACTTCAAGACAGACAAGGAAAGCATGCTCCCTCTTTTTGGCACTTGTTTGCAAATGGAACTCAATAAGGGAAAACATCAGTGTTTCAATAAATATTGAATATCCAAGAAAGCTGTTTAATTCTAAGAAATCCATTTGTCATCCTGAAGCTGGGTTCTTTCTTCTACTTTGATGTTGCTCTTCGTCTACGACTACTTGTCTTTTAGCATTTGAATTACAAGCTTAGTCCAACAGAGAGGAAATGTAATCATATAAAGATGAAAAAGGACAAGTTTTTGGAAACATTGTATGCACCTCCTCTATTTGCCAGAGAGAAAACAGGTGGCCAAAAGTCAAGGGTCTTTTTTCTATCATAGCTCAGACAAATTCAAATTGAACCAATGTTTATGCATTTCTTAGTATGTGGAAGACACTGGGAAAGGTGCTGTGGCAGACACAAAAATAAATAAGACCAAAATCTTACAAATTATAATAAGAAAGAAAGGTAGAAAAGCTATTCAGAGCTAAACATACAAGGTAACATAAAGGATATGGAAGCAATATAAAATTAAAGTATAAAAAGAGTAAATCTTTTCAGCAAGAGTGAAATTTTGTTAAAGAGATTAAACAATACAATGACTATAGCAGTAGAATGTGTATGACCAGGTATCATGTGTTTAGTAGATTGCAGCTACCATCCAACCCCTCACACTCAAACACAGATATATAAAAATGTATGCATCTAAGGTTGTTGTCTTAAGTATTTGAAACTTCTTTGTGCAGTAAAATTTTCTTTAGATAGCAAGTATTTGAATATTTATAGATTTTATATTTATCCTCTCCACTGCTCAGAATTGTATTGATTTTAAACAGATTTAATTGCTAGTTACAGAAGTATGACTTGTTCACAATAGAAAGTCAAACAACTTGGTTAATTTAGAAAGCTGCTTTTTCCTCATTCCCTTTACTTTTCTACCTGGAAGGAACTGTTTCCTCCATCTGCAAAGAAACTTCTAAGTTTGTACAACCTATGAATACAATGTAGTTAATGGCCAAGGAAAGTTCATGAGGTGTTAGAAAATTGTGTTCATTCAACATTACTTATCTACTCTCAAAACCAGATTTGCAGATTAAAGCTTAGAGACCTCGAGGTTTTGACATTTCTTGATTTTTCTGACCAATGTATTGATCAAAACCATGTGAATTTGTTTGAGAATTCAAAATTAAGGTGGGACTCCTCAGAAAACAGATGAAGCTATGGGCTAGCTGCATAGTAAGATATTAGGATGAGTAGTACAGATTTCAGTTATACTCAAGAGATAGAAGAGAGGTATTTATGGCATGAGAAAAATTATAGAAACTAGAGGAAGCATAACAGTAATGGCAGCTAATAACTTTTGAGAAATTATTATATGACAGAATTTTCTATTTATCCTCTCCACTGGTCAGAATTGTATTGATTCAAAACAGATTTAATTGCTAGGTTCAGAAGTATGACTTTTCACAGTAGAAAGTCAAACAACTTGGTTAATTTAGAAAGCTGCTTTACCCTCATTCTCTTCACTTTCCTACCTGGAAGGAACTGTTTTTTCCATTAAAAAAATCCATAAATATTGAAATACTTGCTATCTAAAGAGAATTTTACTGCACGCAGAAGCTTCAAATACTGATGACAATTTTCCCAAATTACCAAGTTGTTCCATGTGATGAGAAGTGTGTGTGTGTGTGTGTGTGTGTGTGTGTGTGTGTGTGTATACAACTGTGTTTCTTTTTTGCAGTGGTTTGTGTGGAACAAATCAGGGCTTCCACTGAGCTACAATCCCAGCCAATGGAGTACATTTTTTTTCTGTCTGCCAACGTCCTATCCACATTTTTCAAATGATGAACCTTAAGCACAGAGATGTTAGGTACATTTTGCAGAGGCATGCAACCAAAAAATTTCAGAGATGGGACTAAGACACAATTGAATCACTTCTTTCTATATGCCTTGAAGTTTCTTCGCTTTAACACTATCATAGCAACCTTCATGGCACCAGACAAACTGGGATTACATGTCACATTAACCAGTACCACCACTGCTAGGTTTGAAATCTTAAGCTTTTAATTGGCATGCTATACTACTTGCACTGAAGAGAAAGACAAATAAAGAACCAGAGATATAACCTTAGACAACATTTAAAAATAAAAATTAAAAGAAGACTGTAAAGTTCATACATATAGGAACATACCCCACTTCTTTACCCATTGTGACTCCAGCCCTCATCAGTATGTCCAGAATAGGATACAAGCTAAATAAATATAGATGAGGTTTATTTAATTTATTGATGATGATTAGTGACTAGATAAATGAATAACTAAGAGGATGAGCAGGGGACTATTGTATCTCAAAAGAGTTGAGGAGAGAACTCTTATGCTGAGATAATCAGTAATAATATTTATTTCAATATTTGTATCAAGTGTGATCATTTTGTAAACCAGTGGTCATGGGTCATGAGAAACTTTGGGATTTGGGTTTTCAAGAAAGGGTGCTCTGAAAGCTTAAGCACACTCAGGAGAGAATAGAGATGAAAAAATGGAGGTAGCCATTTGTACATATCAGAAAACAAGATATGGATCCAGGGACTAGTTGCAGTGTCTTCTTTTTCCCTCTTCTGTTTAAACAGAGAGTTTTCTTTTTTCAGTTAAAGGATAGGAGGAGATTGATTGCAGCGTATCAAAACACTGAACACCAAGAAGAATGCCACAGGACAGGGCTTTCTCCTGACTTAGGAATAGTTGAATCTGGGGGCAAATGCACCAGGTACTATGTAGGTTTCTATCACATTCAATCTCAATATAATCAGTGGTTACAATGCACAATTAAAAGTATATTAGTAAAAAGAATATTTGGGAGCTGGAACAGAGCATGAAGAGCTAATGGCGGAGAGACACTGGAAACTCTTCCTGTGTGATGCAGAGTGGCATTTCAAAAAGATGGAGCTAGAGCACACTTACCTCTTCTTCCATTCTTTGCCTCATCTCATGTTCTGTTAAAATCAATGATCTGAGCCCCTCACCCTGTAGGAGGCTCTCTTCTGATGTGTCCTATGTGTATTGACCTCATTCATGACAGTCTGTGGTCTCAAGGAAACATCCTAAGTATGGTATGATTAACACATACAACAGAGCCTGGCTATGTACCTTTATTCTTGTCCTGTCACTTACTGCGCAGCTTAATATATCATTGGTCCTTTATTCTACAAGTCATATCAGATTTCATATTTCTATTTATTATTCCACTTATTTTGTTGATGTGCAGTGTCTGTACATTTTTCCCATTATTTACTCTCTCTGCCACTGTAAAAGCAGCAATAGTGCATTAAGTATTAGAGCCACATCTGTACTCTATCTTGTCTAACACTTATAAACCCCCAAGCTTTGTTCTCATTTCTAGGCCACTAATGTCTGGTAATGACTTCAAGTCAGAATACACACAGCTGGATATTCAAACCCCAGGTTAAATTTTGTTTTCTGTCACATCACCTGTTTTGAGTTTGAAAGTAAGACTAGATGTGCTGTGAATTATATTAAAAAAGGGAAATGTGGGGTAATGATACGTTTCTCTCCTTTGACCTAACTGCAACTAAACCTTGGGGAAAAATGTTTCCCTTGATCTCTCAAATCAACCTGTAGATGTTTCAGCTCCTGAGGCAGGTACTATTACAGTTGCTATGTATGCTATTAAAACTTCTGCAGAATTATTTTTTCCTAAAGGGTAGGAAAATTGTTTGATGCTAAGTTGGGATTGGTTTGATTACCTCTGACAACCATATCTGAATTATATTTGCTTACAATCCCAAATAACTAAAGAATCTCAAATCAAAGAAGAAAGCAGATCAACCAAGCACAATAGACTTTAAAAAAAGAAGCAAAACTGAGTACAATAATAACAGTTTTCAGAAATTGTGAAAATGTCAATGCAAGGAAGTTAGTTCTAATGTAAGCTTAGCCATGCAATCTTATTGAAAAAAAGTCTCATTTGAGCATGAAGCATTTAAATAATGAATTTATAAGGAGAAACACAAGGAAATCACAGAGAGCCATTATTTTCAATAAGAAAACACAAGTACAATGTAATGATTATAGATCTGAGTATGGAATACTTTGCCTCTTTTTTGTTTCACTGCCTCTTTGTCATTGAGAGGCCTGCCTAATGATTTTGGTAAGTCTCATGGGTGAATATCTTTGTGTTAGCTCAGCAGAGAACAACAGTTGCAATATGTAAATAGGGTGCCTCTTCCTTTTGGATGCCTTGGGATATGTATAATAGATTAAGTTGGCTTTGTGCAGAGCAAACAGGTCTGTATTACCAAGAATATGAATAATGTCGGTTTCCATAATTGCTAACATCTGGCTTCCCATAAATCTGTTAAATTGCATGGAAGCAGAATTAGATTTCTGTGTCATAAGTAAAGCAATTACATGGAACTCTGTAGGCAATATGGTCCTATATTCAACTGTGAAATCCTTTCATTCTGGAAAGGTGAAAGCAAATCCTGTTTTTTATACCTTGTTTGTATTATACACACTAGGTGTACTCATCTTCATGCTCGGGTTTTTAATTTATGAGAGGAAAGCAATGCCAACATTTTTGCAATTTTGTAAATTCAAAAGAACCAAATATCTAAAAAGCATATGACTCTCAGACATTAATTGCTAATTTAGAGATTATTTTGGAGGAGACGATAAAGTGCAGATTCTTTTGTAACCGCTAGTAGTGGACCAGTTGAGATTATGTTTCCAGATAATTTCTGGAGTGATTTGTTAATGGCTATTCCTCTGCCCATTTCTTCAAGCATTTGACAGGAAAATAAAGTGTTTTTCCTTGGGATGGGGGTTGACTTCATATTTCAGTTTGTTTACTATTTACCATATTTATTCTACTTTAAACCGTACCTACTGGCTTATATACATGAGAACTCAATAACACAATTTTTCTCTGAAGGGTAGAGTTGTTTTTATGCCTTATACTTATAGAACACTCTAAATAACAAATTTCTGTAAAGTATATTTTATAGTAGTATTAGCCTATGAATTTCCTAGATATAGTTAAGTTAACTTAAAAAAATTACATCGACCATCAACAGTGTTTTATGTTATTTTTGGCTTTGGGAAGAGAAAGGTACATAAAATTTAGGTCCTACCTTCATTGAGCTCACTGTCTATTTAGATAGACATATTAAATTAAATGTGTGTTTAGAGCTGACTGTAAGGACAGTATTGCGTGTAAGGTACAGAGAAAGTAAAGTCAATGGTAACTGCAGGGTAGTGATACTTAACTTGGATTTTGAAGACATAAGAGTGAAGGTAGCAAAATAATGAAAGTAATTATCAGTCTATTCCAAATTTCGTTACATATAGGTTAATAAAAATCAGAAATAGAGAAGGAAAGAGTACTCCGATAATAAAAGATCATCCCAAGACACAGGAATGGGAAACAATATAGTTTGTTTATAATATTCCATTGAACCAAGGCTCCTGTTCAACCCAGCTATCTAGAACTCAAGTGCTTCACCTTCCTTATATTATGCAAGAGAAAAAAGGCTCATGAGGGAGCAATGAGAGGAGGGGTGGGATGAAGGCAGGTGTGTTTTTCTGGTAGTAGGTATATTGATGATGATTTAATAATTGGCCAGGATACATAAAAGCCTTTCAAAGTTCTTGACTGTGATCCAATAATACCAGTTGTAAGAATTGTCTGTGGTTTTAATGTGATCCCAAAGTTTTTGTATTATAAACTTAATCCCCGATGCAAGAGTGCTGAGAGGTGGAACCTTCTAAGAAGTGATGGTCAAAAGGATCAACCCTTATGATAGACTGATGTGGTTATTGAGAGAGTGGGTTAGTTATCATGGTAGTGCATTCCTGATGAAGGATTGAGTTTGGTTCGCTTCCTCCCTTTCTCTCTTGCTCTTCTGTCTTGCATCATGTGATGATACATCATGAGAGTGTCAGATGCAGGCCTCTGGATTCTGGCCTTCTCAGTCTCTAGAACTATAATAGTAAACTACATTCTTTATAAAATATTCCATTGATATATGTTTGTGGAATGTCAAAGTCAAGTTCATTTAACATATGTATTGTAACACACTTTTTTGTGGTGACAACACAAAATATACTCTTCTAGCAATTTTCAAAAATATAGTGCATTGTTAATTATAGTTACAAAATTATACAATTAGTTTCCTGAACTTATTCTCCTATGTAACTGAAATATTGTACATACAGCTTTTTAATAAAAATAGGAAAGGACAGAATAAAACAAATGAAATATTAGGGACTTACGTGATGTGCTGAAAGCTTGTTTCTTTTATAATAAGCATCAGAAATACTGAATTGATAATAAGCAGAGAAGTGACATGGGTACATTTACTTTTTAAACACTACTATCCTTTGGAAGGTATTAGGAGCAATGTTTTTCATTTGTCTGAATAGAACTCAGATATCTAGATCTAACCTTTGAGTAGTTAAATTAATTTCTAGGGGTGGTAAGTCTGAACACTGGTATTTTTACAAGGCTCTCCAATGATTTCCACTGTGTATATAGTAAAAAAAAATCATTACATTATTGGGTGAAAAGTTCTATAGATGTCTATTAGATCCATTTGGCTTAAAATATTCTTTAGGTATGATGAATATTTACTGATGTTTTGTCTGTTTGACTGATATAATGGTGAAAGAGGTGCGTTGAAGTCTTCCAGTATTATTGTATTGAGGTTTGAGTCTTAATGTCTAGTAGTATTTATGTAAGTGAGGCATAAATTCAGCATTTGGGGCATAAATTTATATATTCTTGTTGGATTGTCCCTTTTCCCTTTATCAGTAAGAATTGACCCTCAATGTCTCTTCTGATAAGTGTTTGATTGGCATCTGCTTTATCAGATATGAGAAGAGGTACCCCTGTTTGTATTTAGTTTCCGTTTGTATGGAATATCCTTTTTCATTCTTTCACCTCTTGCCTGTAAATATATTTGCCTATAAGTTGAGTTTCTTGCAAGCAGAGTACAGTTGAACTTTGTTTTTTTAATCCACTTTGACAAACAATGTCTTTTAATTAAGGAGTTGAGACCATTAACATTGAGTAGTATTATAATTAGATAATTTTTATTTCCTGTCTTATTGAGTTATATTTTCTATTTGATACAGAGTCAGTTATCTTTCATTTAGTTGCTCACCTAATGAAACAATGCAAGGATTCCCACTATCACCACTCTTGTCTCTACAATAGCACTTGAAATTCTAGCCAGAGCAATAAGGCAAGAGAAGTAAATTTAAGGAATACAAACTGGGAAAGAAGAAATGAAATTATCTGTATTTAGCATATATTAGCATATAGTTTTATTATTTAGAAGATCCAAAAACTCAACCAGAAAGCTTCCAGACATGATAAACAAATTCAAAAACGTAGCCATATACAAAAATTAAATTACAAAAATCATTGGATTTTTTATACGCCAACCAAAAATCCACTGAAAAAGAAATCCAGGAAAACAGTTCCATTCATCAAAAAAATGCTTATGAATAAATATAGCAAGGAGGTAAAAGACCCCTACAATGAAAATTATAAGAGACTAAAGAAAGACACTGAAGAAGGACTTAGAAGATGGAAAGGTCTCCTTTATTCTTTGAAAAAATGTTTCATCAAAATTGTCATACTACCCAAAATAGTATCCAGATCCAATGCAATTCCTGTAAGAAATACCAAAGATTTTCTTCACAGAGCTAGAAAAAAAACACTCCTAAAATTCATATGGAAAAACAAAAGACCCAGAATGTCCAAAACAATTCTAAGCAATAGAAACTATGCTAGAGCATCAAAATACTCGATTATACTACAGAGCTATAGTAACAAAAAATACCATGTTACTGGTACAAAAACAGGCACATAGATAAATGGAATAGAATAGAAAGTACAGAGAAAAACCCTCACACTAAAAGCCAGTTTATTTTTGACAAAGGAACCAAAAACTTATTTTAGAAAAAAAACAACCTTTCAACAAGTGGTGGTGGGAAAACTGGATCCATATGTAGAATGAAATTAGACCCAAATCTCTCATCCTGGGCTTAAGATAGATGGAAGACCTAGAAATTGACCAGAAACCTTGTAATTACTAGAAGAGGGTATAGGACTAACTCTTCAACATATAAGAACAGGTAGACACTTCCTCAATAAGTCCATCAAAGCTCAGGAAATAAAATGGAGGAGGAATAAATGAGATAACATGAAATAGAAAATCTTCTGTGCAGCAAAGGAAACCATCAAGAATCTGAGGAGAAAATATTTGCCAGCTACTTCTCTGATAGAGGACTAATATTCAGAATAAAGAATTTTAAAAACTTAACACTAAAAAATGATTAATGAAATAAAAATGGACAGTTGAACTGAATAAACACTTTTCAGAATAAAAATACTAATGACCAATAAATACATGAAAAGTATTCAACATTATCAGCAATTAGGAGAATGCAAATCAAAACCAATTCTGGTTTTGATGGCAATCATGAAGGACACAAACAATAAGAATTGATGAGGATGTGGGGAAATAAAACTTTCGTACATTGTTGTTGGTATTACAAGCTGGTACAACCATTATGAAAATCAGTAAGGAGATTCCTCAAAAGACTGGGAATGGAACCACCCTATGACCCAGCTATGCCACTCCTCAGTATCTTCACAAAAGATACTGTAGTCACCATACTGTAGTGATACATGCATATCCATGTATATAG
>PVLC010030413.1:0-13943 GCA_004027655.1 Graphiurus murinus | reverse complement strand
ACCATGCAAGGCTAAATTTTATATATATATATATATATATATATATATATATATATATATATATATATATAATCTTTTTTTTTTTTTGTGGTACTAGGGATTGAACTCAGGGGCATTCTACCTCCGAGCTATACCCCCAGCCCTATTTTTTATTCTTTAGTTTGAAACCGGGTCTCACTAAGTTGTGGAGTGCCTCACTAGGTAGCTGAGGCTGGCCACGAACCCAGATCCTCCTGTCTCAGCCTCCCGAATGCTGGGATTACAAGCATGTGCCACCACGCCCAGCCCTAAATGATATATTTATAGCATTAAATCTTTCAATCCAGCCCAGTGTGGTAGCCCATGCCTGTAATCCCATTACTTGGGGGGCTAAGAGAGGAGAATTGCAGGTTTGAGGCCAGCTTCAGCAATTTACCAAGGCCTCAGCAACTTAGTGAGATTCTGCTTCAAAATAAAAAATAAAATAGGGCTGGGGGTATAAGTTGGAGGTAGAACACCCCTGGGTTCCATCTTCAGTAACACACACACACACACACACACACACACCCCATTCCATGAACATATTGTAGGTCTCCATTTACTTTAGTCTTCTTTAAGGTCTCCCAGTAAAGTTTATAATTTTTCTTGTACAGGTCTGAAGGGCTTATGGAACATTAAGAGAATTAACAGCTCAAGACAATAGTAACAGAAAAATCAGAAAATTAATTGCTAAAAGAACAATGCAAACAATAGTTTAAAGAGGGACAAATACAATTTAGTGTTTCATAACAGATGGCACTAAAAGAGATTTTTTGGTCAACTACTAATTAATTGTATTATCTTTGACCCCGTATAGGTGTTATATACATGCCTGAAAATTGCCATATTTTCAATTAGTCAGTAGGTTTAAAAGAAAAATCAGTGTACTCGTCTGCCCAGGCACTATTTTATTATTTCCTTTTTTCTATAGTAATGGATCTTTTGGCTGAAATGGGCTAGCCGTAAGCAGGTATTTTGGTATCATGCAAACATATTCGAAAGAAAGGTCTGCATAGTAATTTCCAATACAAATATAAAAGTCTTTGAAACATAAATATTTGGTGTGGCTTTTGAAATAATGAAAATGCATGAATTTCTTCTTAGTAGTAAGTGTAGCCATTTCCATTTGGCCTATTAATTCTTTGAAAACACCAAAGCTGCTTTTAAATGTACAACTTATAGGCTGCAGAGGAAAATTGAGCCACATGCATTGTTTGACATTAAAGTATGAATTGTTTTCTATTTTCAACATAGACATTGGTATATTTAAAATAATGAAGCTGGCCTTCCTAGTTTCTAATAAATCCAAGTCTCTGTTGGTAGTAAGGGATGCTATACAGATAGGTCCCAACCTTGTCACTTTTGGGGAACAGCAGTGAAATTGTTTGTTCCTGACAGCGGACAGCCCCACTGCAGAGCCTTGGTTTCATGTTACATTAAGTATTAGTGCTGTTCTTTCAGGAGCTATTATGCTGTGACATCAAAGATTTTCTGACAGGGCAGTGGTAGGTTAGCACTGGAGTTGTCTACTGAAATTTTAAAGAATGGAATTAAATATATATGATCAGACTTTAATATGAGAGACAGAATTAGAATGGCTCAAGGAAAGTTGTAGAAATGATAGGTCTATAGGCAGTTTATTTCTCCTTCTTTAAGCCAAATTTTATTACTTTTTAATTTGTATAACAAGTACAAATGACCATTATGTAAATGCTAGAATTGTTGATCATTCCCAGAAAAACATTATGAATTAGGAAAAAATTAGCTTTTTGTGAAATAAAAATGATTAGGTTGACCTGTAGCATATTTGGTATAAATGAACATGTGGACAGTAATTGCAGTGGCCTGACTTCCTTCTTGCTGATCCACTAATTAGTTAAAAGGATCAAACTACATACTCTATTAGAATTACAGGAGCATAATTTTTAGATGGCAAGTGAAAAGATGAAAAGTCTTGCAACTGAAAAGGCTTAATTTTGCATAGCAATTGTATAAAATATATGTGACTTAAAATTTAATCAGATTACTATATTGCCTTTTTAAAAGGCTAACTTTGATAAATGATAACTATCACCAGTCATTTCTGTTTTAGAAAAATAGATTAAACATGTGGTTTCAAGTATTTCTTAAGTTTTTTTTTGTAGTGAAATCAGAATTATTATCACATTATTATGATATTTTCATGGAAAATCTTGGGATTATGAAATATTAATTAATTTTAGAAACATAATTCAGTGTCTGGACATTTAAGACAATGTAATTTTAACATTTTTGTTTGAGATTAAGCAAATAAGTCACATTTTAAAATGAATATGGAGCTGGGCGTGGTGCCGCATGCTTATAATCCCAGCATTTGGGAGGCTGAGACCAGAGGATCCAGATTTCAGGCCAGCCTCAGCTACCTAGTGAGGCACTCCACAACTTAGTGAGTTTTTTTATTCTTTCAAAATAAAGAATAAAAAAAAATAGGGCTAGGGGTATAGCTCAAAGGTAGAACACTCCTAAATTCAATCCCCAGTACTGAAAAAAAAAAAAAAAGAATATCCTCAGTGTTATAGTTTTCTTTTTTGTTAAACAAAACTTTTTACAATTATAAACATGATACATGATGATAAGTTTATTTTATTTTATTTATTTATTTTTTTTTGTGGTATTGGGGATTGAACTCAGGGGCGTTCTACCTGCGAGCTATACCCCCGGCCCTATTTTTTATTCTTTATTTTGAAACCGAGTCTCACTAAGTTGTGGAGTGCCTCACTAGGTAGCTGAGGCTGGCCACGAACCCTGATCCTCCAGTCTCAGCCTCTCGAATGCTGGGATTACAAGCGTGCGCCACCACGCCCGGCTGATAAGTTTATTTTAAATAATTGATACTTTCATTTGAGAAGTAATGGGAACAAAAAAATCTTTAGAGATATTTGTGCTTTTAATTATGTTTTAAGATAATTTTCATCCAGTTCAGAATACTAGATAATATACTTACAAAAACAGTGACTTATAAAATCAGAATATAAAAGTCTTTGCTCTGGCATGTAACTCACAATAATAAATGCAGATTAAATTTCACAGGGAAATATTGCTATCTCCTTATAAAATATTAAAAATAATTAAAATAAAATGCCTTATTCTTCATATCACTTACTGAAAGTGAGAACCTGAACCTGTACATTGGAAATGGATTTGTTTATGTAAACAAATCCCCTTTAAAATTTTTGTTTGTTTTTATTTTTTGTGTAACACAATGCAATAGCAAAAAACAAAAGAAAACAAACAAAAAAACAATAGAAGCAATAGGCAAGGCAATGTAGAATTAATGTTCTAATATCTTCTTTGAGGACCCTGAAATTTGATATTCTAGAAATGTGTAGGTCAATTAACTATTTTTCTTTTGAAAATGTAATAAAAAATCAAAGTATTTGGTAGAATAAAAGGGAGAATATTGGGATACATATTTAGTCATTTAAATGCAATACAATTGTAGAAATATTGTCAATATTTTTTCAATCCTTTTACTTTTGTCAACTACAGAAAACCTCATTCAGAGTGCTTCCAATTTTCCTATAAACACAGTATGTATAGTTTGGCAACATTTCCATTGGCTAAGTGTAACACAGGTAAGTTGGAATGTTTGTAGCATACTTAGCCCTACACCTAATCCTAACAAATTTTGGCCTTTTTCATATGATGACAATGGCAAATCCAGCTTCTTTGTCTCATTAGCTATATTGTCTATAAAACAATTGATGGCCAGTAGTGCTCCTAAGAGAGATGATTATAGATGAAATCAGCCTTTCACAAGCCGCTGAAATGTATATTAGAATAGAAAAGCATTTGTTTATTTTTTAAAGTTTTGTGCATTTAAATTAAAGGCTTTTGGTAAATATATTTTGGAAAGTTAGTTGGATAACATTTGTGTTTTAGGAGACACAGTTGTAATTTTAAAAAATCCCTTCATTAAAAAAACCTTATCAAGCCAGGCAGGCACAGAGGTGCATGCCAGTAATCCCAGCCACTCAAGAGGGGAGGCTGAGGCAGGAAGATAACAAATTTAAGGCCAGCCTGGACAACTTATCAAGTCACCCTTCTCAAAATAGAAAATAAAAAGGGTTGGGATTAAGCCACTGGTAGAGCACTTGCGTAGCATGTGTGAGACCCTTAGTTCAAGCACCAATACCACAAACAAACAAACAAGCAAACAAAACAAACACCTAAATAAATAAATTCCCCAACCAGAGAGCCCTCCTAAGTTTATATGTATTAACTTTAAATGTGTGTTTCATTCTCTTCCCAGCCAACAAGTGTTTATTAGGTGCCAAATATGTGCCAGGTCTTTAGAGGGATAGAAAATAATTAGTATGCATCTCTGAAGTCAAATAACTTAATCATTGTTAGGATAATACAAGGGAGCATATACTCATTACTAGGATAATTTTTAAGTATGGACCTTGTGAGATCAGAAAGAATAAAATCAGCTGCAGGAATCAGGGTAGTGTCAGCAATTAAATTTAGGAATTTAAAGTTAAGTCACAAGAGAATTGGTGTTACTAAGGAGGAACATCTCAGAGTGGGTGAATTTGTTTTTGCTATGTTTACAAATTTATACTATTTGGGCACTTTTCTTTGGGATTATATTATTTAGTTAAACTTGCTAAAGAGAATTAATTTAGAATTTTTCCCCCAAAAAATCCAGACGCCTCATTACTATGTAACATGTCTTTTGAACTTATATACCTCTTTCTTTCTCTTTTAATTAATAGCAACAAGAATGGCTTGAAATTTCCACTAGTAAACAGGTCATGTAATTGAGGTGAATCCTCAAAATCTATTTTTTAATGTTGATTTGGTAAGTGAAAGATAAGGGTAAATCTTGAAAGGCTAAAAATTTATGGGAAACAAATTTTTTTTAAAAATGATTTTTTTGCCTTCCTGCTGCAAATGTAATACATTTTCTACGTTGTGTTAAGTCTGGTTCAAATCTATGTATAAAGCAAATCTCACAATTATGTAATTTTGGGCAATTTTTAATAATTTTCTGGACCAGAGGTGATTGTTATTGTTATTAATTATCCCAACAAATTATATATCTGATAAATGCCAAGACATCCAAAAGTTAGTAGTTCATCTTGAACTTAAACATTAAAAAATTGAATTATTGAAGTAAGAGTTGAGACCTTAACATTAGCTTTACTTATTATTATTATTGTTATTGCTATTGTTATTATTATTATTTTTGGTGGTACTGGGATTTGAATCCAGGGGCATTCTACCTTCAAGCCACACCCCCAGCCCTATCTTTTTTCTTTTTGAAACAGGGTCTCATTAGGTTAATTAGAATCTATCTGCTGAGGCTGTCCTTGAACCTGCAATCAACGTCCAAGTCTTGGCATTACAAGACTGTGCCAACACACTGGCTTTAGTTTTGATTATTTTGATTTAATTGACCATTGTCTTTTTCCTAAAACAAAAGAAAAACTCAAATAGAATGTTTCTCTGAGAATCATACAAAATAAGAGAAACAAGATCATTTAAATTGTTTCATTTCTGCAAGTTGGTACATTAATATATCTAAGAAACAAAATTTATCATATTATATATATATATTTGTTTAGATTTTGCCTATATTCCTGAAGGGTGTTTTTACCGGGTGTAGGATTTTAGGTTTCTTTTAGCACTTGAAAAATATTGTGCCACTTCCTTCTACCTTCTCTGATTTCTGATGAAACATATACTGTTATTTGAATTTTGTCCCCCCTTTTAAGTAAGATGTCATTTTTCTCTGGATACTTTCAATATTTTTTATTTGTTTTTAAATTTTTAAAAGTTTAATTATGATGTTTCTTCTAATGGATTTCTTTGATTGGATCCCATTTGGTATTTTCTTAGTTTCTTGAATCTGTAGATTATGTATTTCTCTGGCTAGAATTTGGATGTTTCAGCCACTATTACTTTGAATACCTTTTCAGCCCCAGTCTCTTTCTTTCAATGGCATGCATGTCAGATATTTTTTTTTCTATAGTTTCTATTGTTTCTGACACTTCATTTTTTTGAAGTCTATCTTCTCTTTGTTGTTTAGATTGGATAATTTTCTATTGTTCTATCTTCAGGTTCACTGGTTCTGTTCCTACCATTTGATAATATAGCCGCTCTATTGAACTTATCGTTTCAGCTATAGTAGTTTTCAATCCTAAAAGTTTCCATTTGGTACTTCTTTATATCTTCTGTTTCTTTGCTGAGACTTTCTGTTTTTTCATTTGTTTCATATGTGTATCCTGATTTATTTAAGAATTTTTATCTTGACTGCTTTACAATGTTTGTCAGATAATTCTAATATCTTGATGTTGGTATTGATTGATTTTTTCACTTAATTTGTTATCTTTTTGTTTCTTTGTATGACAGTAATTTTTTTCCTTGAAACTGCTCCATTTTTGTAGTATGACACTCTAGTTCTTATCCCTCTATCTTAGCTGGCTTCCTGTGGCACTTCTGCAATAGGGGAAAGGAGGTTGCTCCCTTGTTACTGTCAGCTAAATCTAGTAGTCCAAGTTTCTCACCTGGTGGATGGGACTTCCTATTATTGCTAAATATAAAGTTCCAGATCCCCATGTGGTATTTATTGACACTTCTGTGGAGATGGCCTTGTTACCCCTGGGCAATGGTGGAAGTATTGACTCTCCTCTAGGCATCCTCTGATATCACTCCAGGGAGAAATGGGAGAGACACCTCGGCCTGGGACAGAACAGGCAGGGGGCTGTTACTAACTGTCAGGGGTTAAAGACCCAGATCTCTAGTTGGTTTTCTTGACATTTCCTTGGGGGTGGGTGTTGGTTGCCTCATTATGACCATGAGAAAGCAGAATTCTAGGTTTACTGTTTGGCTTTAGTTTGAATGGGTCATGGTGAGCCACAGGTTTTTTTGTTTTTTTCCTGTAATATTTATTTGGAGTCAGAGTGGTTATTGCTTAATAGTTTTTGTCTTACTAAATGTTGCCACTTTTCTTGTCCTTTGGCTAGAGAGAGCAGTCTCTTCTTTGAACTTTTTGTCTGCGTCTCTTGGTATTTGTAGGCTACTAACTTCTGTAGTTCCAAGTCTGGGAAAGATGAAGCAAAAAACAACAACAACAACAAAAACAACAACAACAAAAACAAACCGCAGGGAATTCACCATAATGTCACTTCTCAGGTCCTGAGTTATGTAGCCAGTCTGCTTTCCTCCCACTTTTTAGGGTCTTCTTATGTTTGTTTTATATATAGTACCCAGGGATTTTACTTGTACATATAGGAAGGAATAAGGAAAAGTATTTCTACTCCATCTTCCCAGAATTGGAAGGCTCCATGTTAGAAATTTTAAAACACCAGAACACATTAGTCTTCAGAAGACTAATATCATTATGCAACCTCTGGAAAACTCCCACTGCATGCTCATAATAAAATGCGAGTGAAAAAAATGCAAATATATTATCTAAATTATGAAAAAAATTTGACCTCGAAGACACCTGGAACAATAGTAGTGAACCTCAGAGATCACATGACTATGTTTTGGGAAATACTACCCTAAATTATAGTCTGTTCAGGGACCTGAAAATACTAATGTTGGCAGTATGAATTTTTTTTTTTTTCGGTACTGGGGATTGAACCCAGGGGAATTATGCCTCTGGGCTACACCCCCAGCCCTAATTTTTATTCTTTATTTTGAAACAGGGTCTCACTAAGTTGTAGAGAGCCTCACTAAGTAGCTGAGGCTGGCTGAGAACCCAGATCCTCCTGTCTCAGTCTCCCAATGGCAGTATGAATTTTAAAGCAATTTTTGTTAAATACCTATTGTTCTAAGTGCTGGGGATATAGCAGTATATGAGTCCTTGCCCTCATGAGCTTTGAATTCTTTGAGTCAGTTGATCAGGCAACTGAATGATGTCATGAGTTTTCTATTTGCCTAAGCTAAATCCTTATATTCATTTCTCAGGATTTGTTAGGACCCGTTTGTTTTTGTTTACTTGCAGCAGGTAAGGCAGATGTTGATAGGAGAAGTTCAGGTTACTGGACAGACAGTGGTGCTCAAAGTCATCTCTTTCACTTATTTCCAACTCTCTCACTTATTTTCTTCCCTCATGTCTTTCTCTTTTCTTCCTTCTTTCTCTGTTTGCTTCCTTCCAGTTTAAATTATAAGTAGTTTCCTTTTATCACCTTTATAATTCTTAGACTCCAATTTATATATCCTGTACATAAATATATATGTAATATGCACAAATCAATATAAACATACATATATATTAACATATACTTATGTAACATATCAAGTACTTGTTATATTTTAGGCACTAGCAATAACACTGGCAATTACATGTGAAGCCTTCTAGTCTTACAGTAAGAGTTGGAATATTTCAGTGTTATGACTTAAAGAGTACAGCATGCACTACAGAGCTTACAGTTTTCTACACATTCTAGTTTTCCATTTTAACTATCTTGAGCCATTGCTTTTAAGGGCAATCTGATATTAGGCATCAAAGTATGCTGACCATGGCTGTAGTCTGAAATTCTTTTTTTCTAACAAAAGAAAAAAAAGTTACAAAGGCAAAACAAAGTAAATAAAATCAAGCTTTTGCTTTAATTAAAATGAGCTTTGTAGACATGCATTTGAATGTGCACTAATAGCCTAGGAAAATCAGGGGTTCAAAATAAACATTGCCAGCATTCCTTAGACTCTTAGTAATAGCAACAAATATTGTGCAAATTATGGTTTTGGAAAGAGTAGTAAAATACAATAAGTAAGGCATGAAAGCCAGTAGCAAGTAACTGAGAGGTAAGGACAAAGTGATTTATTTATTTTAAAGGCAGAAAGCTGCATTTTTGTATTTTGATTTAGCTATTTTTAAAACACCTGTGTCTCACTGGCTATAAACACAAATTCTAACTGTGAATAATGGAAATCATTGTGTGGTGTAAATGGTGTATTGACTGCTCTTTTCAGTCTATAACACACCTTCCTTGTTGGCACCAAAGAGCAATGAATGAGGCATTTTATTAAAATTGAGGCTTATGGTTCTAATCAGAGGTCACTGGTTGGCTCTTTTCAGTTTCAGATTTGTCTATGTTTGATCAAGGGGCAGCAATGAAATTATTATGACAAAGACTTTGTACTAGCCTGTATCTGTCTGTTGAAACTTGAAAGTCTTCGGAATCCTGAGGCTGACAGCATGTGAGCATTGCAAGAAAGTGTAAGCTGTGTAATGTCTTAAAGAAACTTTCAAGTATCATCCTCCTTTTGTGTTGTTTGAAAGAGTTTCAGATACTATTAAGGTACTTGTGAAAAGGTGTTTTATTGATTAAAGGAGATTTTTTCCCCTAGCAAATATGCATTGAGACAGTCTTCCTATTACTTTTTCTGCTCAGTCCCTGCTTTATACAGCAAGTTCATTAACATGTAGATATGCAGTGATTGAAGTCAGACTGCTTTTTACAGTGGAGTTGTCTTGATATAATGAGCTCCTCTTTAATGTTCAAAAAATTGTTGTTACTTTCTAAAAGGGGTTGTTTGTGAATTTCATTAAATTTAATCTCCTCTTCAAACAATTTCAGCATTGTTCAGTTTACTACAATTAAAATGCTTTCTGATGCTAAAAAATCACTTTTTACAGATGTATCACAAATGTAAGCACTGTGAGAGGGGCTTTGTTTTTTACTTTGAAAGAGAAAGCTGCTATTTAGCTGAGAATTCTCATTTTTTTAATTGGTGTTCCATATGGAAAATCAGAAGAGGGTACACTTACTGTATTGCTAAACAGGCTAGTCTGCTCATGAGGGTTAGGTTTCACAACTAGTTCATTCAATCCCTGCACTATAAAGCACTGGCCTAATCATAGTTGAAAAATAAAGGCCTTATTCTTGCCTTCTCAGTTTACTAGAGTATAACCACCTTCATCTTTAGAAGGTTGAAAGTCTTGAGAAAGAACAGATATAGTGAAGTTTGGTTTCTGCTTTGGGCAAAAGTTCTGAAAGGGATGTATGAGAAACCTGACTAAAATTCTTAGTTGTGAAGAACAGATTCTAATTCATAGTGAATAGCTTCATTTTTTTTTTTTTTTTTGGCAATTTATCCAGTCTATTTAGGCTCTGGTCAGTGGGACTTGAATGGTATGACAGCAATCCCCTTGGCATCTTGTGAAGACTGGGCACAGAAAGAGATAGGATGTCTTTCTGGAAAATATTTAGCAGATGGAAGATTTAAAATTTTCTAGGTGTAGGAAGGAAATTTTCCAGGTGAACCCCAGGGTGGTTGGTTTATGAAGGTAGAGGGTTGGAGACTTGAGAATAAATTATTTGATATCTTAAAAGTTTTGCTTACAATCAGTTTATAAAAATATCTGAGTTCTATTCTGACCACTGCTCAGGAAAATGTTCTTCTAGGACATTTCTTCCTGCTTTAGTTCCAGAGACCATTTACTTGATATCAAAACATCTACTAAGTCAAGAGTATACGCAGAAGTTCTTGATAGTTGGAAAGTTTGTGTAGAAAAATATTTTAGATGTTGGCTATTTTTCGAAATTATGTTTTGAGTTTTTAAGGACAGATCCAGCACCCGAAACTTAAAAGGGGTCTTCAGTTACCGGAGCTAATTATGTACCAAGTTGGCCCTAATAAGTCATTATGATATAGTTCTATAAACAAAAGGGCTTATTAGATATCTTTATCACCCAACATATAAGATGATACTTTGATCTGAAAAATGAACAATACCTGTGCTATATAAGGCCTTGTAAGAGCTAATAATATTGATGATAATATTACTGATGTTTTGATTATAAATAACAAATGACTTAATGATGTTGCCAATATTACATGCCATATGGAAAAGTCCCTAGCCTTACTTTGCCTGTCTTCACACTTCATATGGATGCAACATACACACAAACCTTTGACATCTTTGATAACATTTTTCAGCATTTAAGAAAAGTTGAAATCAAGAGATGAAATTTTATAAAAAATGATAGTTATATTTACTAGTTATGATCACAGTATTTAATAAGACTACAGAGAAACACTCCATTTTGAGAATATTATCAGAAGTCCTGGGATTCTGAAGCTTGGAAGACATTTAACTGACATTGAAAGAAGATAATCAGAAGTGGCAGTCAAATTATAGATGGGGAGAGGAAAAAGAAGGAAGGAAACAGTTCAAATGATGTCATGTCTATATAAAAAGGTCTCACTACCAATCTCACTAACATGTCCAGGGGAGGATGCAGAGGGAAATACAACAAGTGATATTATGCGCAATATGGATGTATCACCTTGAATCTTACTATGTTGTATAATTACATTGCACCAATAAAAGTATATAAAAAGAGTAACAAAAAGTCAGAATAAAATCAGAAATTTGAGGGAGGTGGTTTAGGGGAAAGTGGAGAGGGAGAGTCAGTGAGGGACTCACTTCCATAATCATTTTGTATGCATGTGAGAACACCATTGCCAATCTCAGTATCCAGTATGGGGAAGGGGAAGTGGGAGGGAGCCGGGGAAAAGCCCACCAAGTGCTGTGTGTGTTAGTCACTATCATTGTGAACTACATTATGGTGTGCGACTATAGTGCACCAATAAAAGTATAAAAGGGTTAACTAACCTTATTTCAGAAGTACTGTCAAATGAGGCCTATGAATTGTTGTATTATCACTTACAAAATAAAATTTGTATGCATTCTCTATTTTAGGAATTAACTTCCCCTGCTTTTCATTAAAATAAAGTTGAAGAACAATAATGTTCAAATATTGGCAGCAATTTGAATAAAATACATTTATGATCAGGATAAAATGTTATTTGCTAAATGCAAAGCCGCATTACATGGCATGAATACTGAGTACTTTGTCAACCTGGTACATTAGATATTTTAAGCAACATAGTGAGGGCTTTAGATAGTTGTCGTAGGTTTAAGACATGTTTTTATGGCAACTTCTGTGTGGAATTCTTTGATTATATTTGAATAGTGCCTATTAAGAGGATGCTACAGTTACCCTTTAATTGTATTTGAATACTTGGATCAAAAGTGTAATTAAGAGCTATAGTATTCTTTTAAGTTCTCATTTGGAATCAAACATAATAAGGTTTTTATCATTTTTTCTTTTATATAAAAATGTAAATATAAAACTATTATGCCAATTTTTCTAATCAAGATATCCAAATCAGAATTTTAAGAAGTACTTACATTTAAAAAACTCATTTGGATATAGAACTACTAAAATATTATTAGGTTATTGGTAAACATGAACTAGTCAGAGGCACATAGTGGAAAGCATTTCTGCTTATTAATATTTTCATCATATCTCTACTTTTTCCAGTGATTTAATTTTCTGGTAAATGAAATTCTTTGGTAAAAATTTTATGTGTTTAAGACTTTCTATGCAATAATAATGATAATAATATATTTTATTTAAGAAACATTTAAATGCTTAAATTACCCCCCTCATACCTGAGCAAAAATAATTTAAAAAAGAAATAATTATAGTTATCTTGGTAGATGATCAGCTAATTAGTGGTAATTTAGATTCCATAAATGTATGCACTGAAAGATTTAATAAGTTTTCATAGCATTCTCAAGTTTTTAATGTATAAGTTGAAAAGTTCTTATCCTTTTTAGATTATTGAATTTTCAAAAATTATTGATTAAGATCATGTATTCTATTTGTTTGTCTAGTTTTGATTGTGAATTTTGCAAATTATCCTACTGGCTAGTATGTGACTGAGATTGAGATGCTTTTCATTTTGAAATATTTCCAGTGAAACATTCAGAGAAGTAATCCTGTACATCTTTTAAGCAGTAAATGACCTTATCTTTTGCCCAAATCAAATGATATTCAATACTGATACTATGGAGAGAGGAATCAAAATAGACATCTAATTATAATTACCCCCACCCCGTCATTATATCACTACATGCAGAACACTGATTTTTTTTAGAGATAAAACACAACTGCTGAATTTTGGCAGGTACAAAGTTTTTTTTTTTTTTTTCCCTTTTCCCATCTCTCTCCCCTCTTCTGCTTTCATCATATGTAGGATTTATTGGAATAGTCCAAACTGACCTCTTCTTGAAAGATTTAGTTTTAATTTTAATAGTTTATAGGAAATAGCAAAAACACAAAAGGAAGTTAATATGTTGATGATTGCTTCATATTTTCATAAGTCCTTAACATTTATGATACAGTTCAACTGCTAAGAGAATAAGGATCATTTTAGATAATTTTTGGGAAATCATTATAAAGACTTGGACCAAACACTATATAATTATCTTACACAGTTACTGCTTTTGGAATAAAATCAAATGTGAGCATCATGAAGGCAGGGACTATGTCTTCTTAACTGTTTTGACCCAGTATGCAGTATTATACTAGGCACATAGTAGAATTCAGTGGTTATTGAAAGATCAAAGGAGATGATGAAAGGGATGAATTGAGAGGAAGAAAAAAATTCCCGAATTGATTAGACAAAGTTATAAATTCTATGTTACTCTGTTGTGATTTTTGGCTGCATTGCTCCCAAGACCTGTAACTAACAGGGGTATGATTTTTACTCTGGGAACAAACATGCATAGCTTTGAGAAACCTGTTGCTGAAAGGTTTTAAGTGGTTTTATTTACTTTTAGTTCTCAGTGGCTTGACCCTTTCCCCCTGGCTCATTTTTGTTGGCTAGAACTGAGAAATAACAAGACTAGACTTGCATGTGACATTTCAAAGAAAACTTTGATGATGATTATCACCCTTTTTAAGAGTTAAAGACAATAATTAGTCCATTGAAAGAAAGTAGTTGAATTATTTATCATGTAGATAAGGTTATTGATAAAATGGTGTTAAAATTTAGGACAGGCAAAAGACCCAAATAAGAAAGTTTGTAAATAAACATTGAAACTCCTCTATCCTATATTGTTTTGAAAAAAATTT
>PVLC010030412.1:0-19305 GCA_004027655.1 Graphiurus murinus | reverse complement strand
CACACACACACACACACACACACACACACACACACACACACCTCCCTTAATCCCCTTCCACTCTTTTACTGGAATCTCTCCTCATTTACTTAAAGTCTCTTTTGTTTCCCAATTTTTCTGTAGCCTCCACATATGAGAAGAACCTACAACCCTTCACTTTCTGTGACTGGCTAATCTCACTTACTATAGCATTCTCTAGTTCCATCCATTTTCCTGCATAGAGAAAAGAACCACGTTTCTGAGTAGTGGATTCAACTTTGTAAGAGCGGCTCTGATTCCTTGTGCTGACTCTGGAAATGATTGTGATTTCTAGTCTCTGCCTTTCATCAATTTGCTGGAGGACATTAGAGTGCAGAGTATTTACATCTGGTTTCTACCTCTTGATATGAGAAGAGTTTATGAAGGCTCATGAATCCCTGTTGATACCTTAAATATTCTAATTCAGGCATGTAGCGATGACTGAATAAATAGAATGAAAAAGTTCATGAGCATGAAATTTAGTTCTTGCATTGTATAATCATATGTAATGAAACTGAAAATTTAGACACTTCTTGAGTTCTATTAATTATGTGCAATTAATTCTTTGTTAATCAGTAGTTTCAATAAGACTAGGAATCCCTTTTGGCAATTTCAACACACATTTGCTAAGGGAAAACTTGAGCCACCATTGAAGAATCTGGACCTGCAAAAATTTGGTCACAATGGGAAACATTTGCTTTGGATTTGAGGCCTCCTTCAGGTTTCTTCACTCTTCGAGCCAATTTACTTGGGGAGAAAAATGGAGTTTTTAACAGAATTAATTATCCATAATTGTGAAGCCCTTTGAAAAGATAAAGTACTATAGAAATAGTAATTAATTGGAAGCCCTGATTCATAGGCAAATTTTGATAAAATATTTTAGAGCAATGAGAGTAGAACAAAAAAATACTATTTTTTCCTATTAATTTTTTTGTCTTGCTCCCATTACTTTAGATAGCAGAATACTGTTTTGTCACTTCTCAATACTATTATGGTATCTTTAGTCTAAAGAATTGATTCTTACTGTTTCCCTGCTTATATTGTATATAAGGCAGCTTTTGGCAGTTGCCATGTATGCGTGGCATATGTTGTGTGTAAATTTAGAGTTAAGTTCTAGAAGGCTTTCTAGGGGAAAAAAAAATGCATTTGTTAGTTTTTTTCTCAAGAAACATGATTATCAGTATATCTTATCTTATTTATTTTTAAAACATGGTGGTTTTTAAAACATGCTGAGGTTAAACAATGAGGATAATCTGGTTTTAGCTCAGGTAATAGTTAGATATTAAACTCATTATCTCTTTCAGTTAACCAGTATATTGATAGTGAACCATGGACTCTTACCACAAGTTAAACTATGACTGTGGAAGTCTATTTGACCTCTTCTCAATTGCACTCGCAATATTTTCCAAGTCTGAAAAGCCTGGTTTTATTCTGCTGTAACCAAATCAGCGATGAAAGGTCATTACAAAAATGTCTTCAAGAGTTGTGTACATGTATGTTTCTATCACTGTATACCTAATCTCTGCCTTTCATACCTTTCTATACCTCAGTATAATATATATTTACAATGTACCAAATAAAAGCATATAAAAAAGAAAAAAATACTTAAGTACTACTTAGTAACTAATAACTAAGGCAGGAATAATAGTAAGATCATTTTAAAAGATATATATGAATTTTATTTTCATATAGAAAGTATATAATAAGTTATTCTTTTTCCTTAAAGGATATATCAAGCTACCTTGGAGATATATTTTGCATGCAAACACTACTATGTTAAAAAGACACATAGGAATGCAAAGTCTTCCTACAAACTTTACCTTTTAGAATGTAGAAATAGAACATAGAAAAGGAAAAGCAGTTTCCTTGGCTTCTTTTCTTCCTCCTCCTTTCTTCTTCTTCCATTATCTAAATTTAAATGAAAGACATCTGCTTTGTAGCTGGTTAAAGAAGTGTATAGAATTAACATTTACTAATCCCCAAGTGACCCTAGTAAGGGAGAAGAAAGAGAGAAATAAGGAGTCAGGACTTACCTGTAGGTCTGAGAACCAGAATCTCCCCTCAAACCTTCAGTCACTTTCCAATAGTGGTAAGATAGACACAATTTTTCTGAGCACTTTCTATAGAGGAATGCCTTCAGAGCACAGTACAAAAATAGTGCTCACGAGTTAGTACTTTGAGGAGAATAGTTAATAGATTTGATCAGGACTAAACCCGGCTTGTCTTGTCCCAGGGGTTCCCAAACACTCAAATCTCTCAGAAACAGAAACAGAGTTAGAAAAAGAAAAAGAAAATAGACTTATGAAGTTATTATAACTTGTTGTCATTTTTAAATGGGGCAAGTGTATGCGGTGGTATGGAAATAAAGTTTTAGCAATAAAGCTGGATCAAATGTTCAAATATTTATATGAAATGTTCTAACATTCTGTAATCACCCAAAATCTAATAAAATTCTCTTTAAAATATTCTATGTAAGGAGGTAAGGAGAGGAGAGGGAGAGGGAGAGAGAGAGAGAGAGAGAGAGAGAGAGAGAGGGAGGACAGAACATGAGAGGGAAAGTACTGAATTTCTTGTTAAGTTTAAGCATTTGTTGTTATTCATATATGGCCTTGTTTTTATATACCCTGATTTGGTGCATTGTAATTATATATCATACTGGAGTGTAGAGCGATAAGAAACATGCACACAACACCTGGAGCACTTCCCTCCTCTTCCCTGTACATGCCTTTGAGATTGGAATTGATACTTTTTCATGCATAGGTGGCATGATTTCAATGGCTGTACTCTTTACATCTCCATCCCCCTCCTCCCTTCCTTAACCCCCTCTATCACTCCACTGGCGTCCCTGCTCTTCTACCTGACATTACCCTTATTTCCAAATTTCTATCTAGCATCCACATATAAGAGAAAACATACAGTTATTTGTTTTTTTAAAACTTGCTAATCTCACTTAGCATAATATTCTCCAGTTTCATTTTTTTCCTGCAAATGACACAATTTTGTCCTTCTTCATGGCTGAGTAAAATTTCTGTTGTTTGTATATACCATAGTTTTGTGATCCATTCATCTGTTAATGGACACCTAGACTGGTTCCATAATTTGGCTATTGTAAATTGTGCTGCTATGAACATGGGTATGCAAGTATCTCTATGACATTCTGATTTAAATTCCTCTGGAAGGATGCCCAGGAGTGGTATCACTGGGTCATGTGGTAGTTGCATCTCAATCTTTTTGTGTGTGTGTGTGTGGTACTGGGAATTGAACCCAGGGGTATTCTAACTCCAAGCTATATCCCCATATTCTTTATTTTGAAACAGGGTCTCACTAAGTTGCAGAGAGCCTCACTAAGTACCTGAGGCTGGCCACGAACACGGATCCTCCATTTTCAGCCTCTTAAGTACTGGGATTACAAGTGTGCACCACCACGCCCGGCTTTGCGTCCCTCCACACAGATCTCCATAGTGGCTAAACTAGTTTGCAGTTCTACTGACAGTGTAATAGAGTATTTCTCCACATCCTCTCCAGCCTTTATTATTGTTTGTGTTTGTGATAATTGCCATTATAATTGGAATTAGATGGAATCTCAATGTAGTTTTGATTTGCACTTCCTTGATTGCTAGTGATATTGAATATTTTTTTTCATACATTTATCAGCCATTAGTATTTCTTCTTTTGAAAAACAGTATGACCTTGTTTTAATGAAAAAAGCAGTCTTGGAATGTCAGAAATATGATGTATTAATGAGATAGCTTTTATTTAAATATACAGTGATGTCATAAATCATGTGGCTCATACTTACACTAAAATATTTATTTTAAATTCAAATTTAACTACCCTGCAATGCTACTGAGTACATGGTAAGTGCTTTGCCACACTCTTACTCTTCATCTCTTCATTCATTGGTCTCTTCTCGCTTGGAAACTGTGCAGAAGTCTACCCCAGCAGTTGTTTCTGGGCACACCATGGGCCTGCCACGTTCTGCACCAGGGTGGGCTTCTCCTGCACTGTCCTGCACACATTGTCATCGTGGAGCCCTCAGCTGAGCTCCCTGTACCTCAGTGTGACTGTTAAGAGAATTTATTTGTTAGTTGTGGTGGTGCACACTTGTAATCCCAGTGCTTGAGAGGCTGATACAGGAAGATGGCAAGTTCAGAGCCAGCCTTGGCAACATAGTGAGGCCCTCAGCAACCTAGTGAGACCCTGTTTCAAAATAAAGAAATAAAATCGGGCTGAGGGTGTAGCTTGAAGGGTTGAAGGCCTCTAGGTTCAATCCCCAGTACCCTAAAAAAAAAAAAAACAATTTCTTCACCTTGTAGAATAGTCCCTTTTCTTGAACACTCAGAAATGAACCCGCTGTTCCAGGCATGCAAGGCTGGCATGGCCACGCAGGTGCTCTGCTTCCTTATCTGTGTCTCCTGGCGCTGATGGTGGAGTCCTTTGTGAGGGCTTTGTCCACAGTGCTGCTGGAGCCAGAAGTGCTCAGAATTGTGTGCATAAACATAGGCGCCTATGACTCCTCTATCTCTTCCTCTTCCCCAACTCCTATACTCCTTTTCCAAATTTCCTTTTAGGATGCAGTGAAGATATAAAGCTAACTCAGCATTTTTTATTTTATAATCCTGTGGATTGAGCCCAGAGGCATTCTACCTCTGAGCTATACCCCAGCCCTATTTTATTTTTTAATTTTGAAACAGGGTCTCCCTAGGTTGCTGAGAGTCTCAGTAAATTGCCGAGGTTGGTCTTGAAGCTGTGATCCTCCTGTCTCAACCTCCCATTTACTGGCATTACCATACCTGGATATGGCCTATAATCCCAGTAGATGGGAAGATTGTAAATTTGAGGCCAGTCTCAGTAACTTAGTGAGGCCCTTGGTAACTTAGTGATACACTGTTCCAATATAAAAATAAATAAGTAAATAATATAGTGCTAGGGGTGTAGCTCAGAGATAGAATGCCCCTGGGTTCAATCCACAGTACCTTCCTCCACCCCATAGAATTATAATGGCTTAAAACAACATCTCTCACTTGATTATTATTGGTCTGAAATATTCTAGTAACAAACCACTCACTACTATCTTAGGTGTCATAATAATCACATTTTGTTGTGAGTTAAAATGTGACTATGAAAGAAATACCACTATGTTAGCCACATCTTTTATAGATAGGAGACATAGTGCCCTTTGTAATATAATAATGATTATCATAGATCTGAGATGTGTACATCACATTGCATGTGGGTGTGTACCATCTAGAGAACATTGGGAGTTATTAGTTTAGTCAAGATCACCTGTGCTTAGCTGAGTGTAGTGGTGCATGCTGGTAATCCAAGCATTTTAGGAGGCTGAGACAGGAGTATTGCAGGTCCAAGGACAGCCTCAGCAACATAGTGAGATTCTCAGCAACCTAGCAAGACCCTGTTTCTAAACAAAAAAATTAAAAAAGGGCTGGGGGTATAGGTTTGGAGGTAGAATGTCCCTGGGTTCAATCTTCAGTACAAACAAACAAAAAAAATCACCTGTGTTTTCTGGCCGGCCCAGTAGAATTGACGATAAATGAACTCGCTGATCTCTCCCTTCCCTTTCTTGAGCCAGCTCCATCACCCATGGTTCATAGACACCTGACCTTTGAAAGTGCTGTTTGATAACTTGATACCTGGAGACTTTATACTGGTAGTCTTATGAGATAGTAAGTCATGATTCTCTACCACTTTATTTGTGATGATCATGCTTTTATTCAGTCCTTGGCTTGGAACAGAGCAAAGTGATTTTCTTCCAAGCTCCAGCTAGTAAATCTGCATTGCTGTTTTACGATTCCATGTTAATGCCATCAGTTTGCTACCTGGATATTTATTATTATTATTATTAATGCTTAGAGACAGGCACTGGCCTTGCAGCACGATTCCTGACATTGTGTTGTTGTGTAACCAACAGTTGTACATGCACTCCAGAAACGTATGGTCGCCAGTGTGAGTCCACGTACAATGACTGTGAAGGAGGCTCTGAGGAGCGCTGTGTCCACGGCATCTGCGAGGACTTACGCCGAGAGCAGGCTGGAGAGGTGGGTCCCTCCCGCAGCGTGACTCCTCCTGTGAGCCACGGTTGCCATTTCCTCGTCCTGTGCTGATGGTGCAGGAGCACTGTCCTGGAGCCTCGGGGTGAAGCACTTCCGGCCTGTTAGCCGGACACAGGCCAGGAGGGGAGATGCGGTATGTAGACACCTGGACCCGAGGCCTAAGATTTGATTCTATCAAACACTAGTCACATTTTTATTATTCCTTTATGACTCTCTCAGTGGGAAGTTAGCTTCCCTTGGCCTTGTGAGTTTTAACAGTGACAAGCACAAAAGGCTCAGTCCTTTCCGCAGCGTGCAGTTTGGAGTCGGGACTCCTCTGGTGTCCTGTGCTCAGGCCCCGAGGACCTTGGCTCTTGGCCTCCTTAATGCCACTCAGTCCTGGCCCGTGGGCCTCTTCATAAAAACTTCAGCTCTTTGTTTTAATTCTATTTTTTCTACTCAGATATGGAAAACGCTTCCTTCTAATTGCAGAAGTGGGGGGAATAGAGAGAGGAGAGGGTGGGAAGGGACAGAGACTTTTGAAAGAAACAATTGATTCTTCCAGGGTCTGTGCCTACACAGGTTTTTTTTTTTTTTCTCTAAAGTACATTGTAGCTTAGTTGATTGACTTTAATTATATTGACTTATAGTTCTTGATTTTTGCTGCTCTTTCTCCTGGCATCTTTGAGATAAATTATAGGAGTCTCTCACTCTGAAATAAGCATGTTTCGCTTTTTTCCATGGTTTCATCTAAATGCTTAAATCATATGGGAAGAAAAAGAGAAGCCCCTTAATTGGTGTGATGGTAATGAATGTTAGATGGTAAACAGTTAGGAGCTTGGTGAGATTTTCAAAGGCTTTTTCTGACTATCTTCATTTACACTATTATAATTCTCCCAGCCCAAGTACAGGTGCATCTGCGATGCCGGGTGGACATCCCCGCCCAACGGCACAGCCTGCACGCTGGACAAGGACGAGTGCAGCCTCCAGCCCACGCCTTGTTCAGCACACGCACCGTGCTTCAACACTCCCGGCTCTTTCTATTGCGGGGCCTGTCCAGCAGGTACATTCTCAGGGCCACATGCTGGCCGAGCCGATTTCCTTCTATTACTGCTGCGTAAGAAGTCCAGGCTCAATAGATGTTCAAATCCCATTGCAAGTTCTATTTCATCAACTTTTTCTCAAGACCTTCTTACTGCTATAACAATTGCATAATAGAGGTAGGAAGTTTGTCCAAAGCTGTGTTAGAGTCAAATTTGGGGCAGGGTTAACCATAGAGTTGAAAGGTTTAACCTTATATTGCTGTTGTCTTTGACTGACTAGACTTGTAGTCAGGAGGCTTGGACTCTAGTCCTACCTTTCAAACCAGCCAGAGGTTTACACACTTGGGTACATTCTTGCTTTGCTTGATTATTTTTTATTTTGAAACAAGGTCTCACTAACTTGCTGAGGGCATCACTAAATTGCTAACATTGGTTTCAAACCTTCGATCCTTCTGTCTCAGCCTCCCAAGTACTGAGATTACAGGCATGTGCCACTATGCCTGGCTCTATTTTATTTTCAAACATGGTCTCATTAAGCAGCTGATGACCTCACTAAATTGCTGAAGCTGGCCTCAAACCTATGATTCTCCTGTCTCAGCCTTCCAACTACTGTGCCTGGATAAATTCTTCGGCCTCTTTGTATTTGCAGTCCAATAGTTCTTGTCTGGGTGTGTCCTTTGAGCACCCTGTGTCCTTTCTGTAAGTGGGAACATCCTGCTCCATCACAACTCCACAGAGACGGAATTTCTAGGGGAGGTCATATCCTGAGTTGCTGAAAACATGGGTTTTATACTCAGAGGCTGCCTCAGTTTGAATCCCAGCCTCCTCCCTCACTGTGTGAAGTCACCGTCACCCATTCAGCACATTCGTATGGTGCCTACTATGAGCAAAGCACTGTGCTGGGTACCCTGATGAGCAACTGACCAGACCTCAGGGAGTTTCCAAGGCCTCTCTCTACTCCCTGGATGTTCTTAACAGTAGAACATAAAATTATTATAATAGCAGCCATTCTTTTAGGAAAACATCACTAAAGCACTGTAAAAGTGTAAGCAATTGTTAGTTTAATCCTTGCAACTTCAGCAAAACAAGTCATGGTAGGAATTGGAATTATCTGCATTTTTACCTATGAGAAATTGAGGCTTTAAAAGGTTAAACAACTTTCCCAAGATCCCATAGATTATAAATAGTGAGGATTCAAACTCAGATCCACCTGGCTCTGGATCTGAGCTGTGCTGCTGTACAATGGCATTCCTCCGTCTCACCCAGGAACCCCACACGTCAATCACTTCACTTAGTGACTTCTGGTTTAGTGATTTCTTTCATGAGTTGGGCTTAGATTTTGTAAAACTAGAAAGAAATTGAAGTAACATGCAATGACTTTCCCCTTATTAGTCCTTAGGGACAATTAAAATTTGCAAATAACCACAATCTTGAAGGAAATTTACTAATGAGTAGAGCAGGTTTTGTATGTTTTAACTTAACTCTTGGTGTTTTTTCTTTGTTGTCTTAACTATAGAGCTAACGTTTCAAATCATTTGTTTTTCTAGGCTGGCAAGGAAATGGATATGATTGTCAAGATATCAATGAATGTGAGATAAATAATGGTGGCTGTTCTCTGGTTCCACCTGTTGGGTGTGTGAATACACCTGGGTCTTTCAGCTGTGAGAACTGTCCACCAGGTACTGTACTAGATTTCCTGCCACCATTACCAACAGTACACACATTTAAAAACAGAATCTCAGCTCCATTTTATTTTTTTAGATCAAATAAATTTTATATATGTATATATAACATTTCATCTAATAGCTGTAGAATACACATTCTTTTCACGTATACATGGAACATTCCCCAGGATAGATAATGTGGAGTTTTGTGTGTGGTACTGGGGAGTGAACCCAGGGGCATTCTACCTCTGAGCTATACCCCCAGCCCTATTTTTACTTTTTTATTTGGAAACAGGATCTCACTAAGTTGCTGAGGCTAGCTTCAAAGCTGAGATCCTACTATCTTAGCCTTCTAAGTACTGAGATTACAGGCATGCACCACCACTCCCAGATTTTATGTTTTTTAAATATACTTTTATTGGTGCATGGTAATTCTACATCATTTTGAGGTTCAGTGTGATAGAAACATACATGTACTCAGCACCTGGTTAAACATGATTGCTGTCTAAGACAAAAGCTGAACTGTGCAGAACATTTCAGTTTCGATTTCAGGACCCAGTAGCACAACCACATTATAGGAAGGAAGTAAAGGTGAGGGATAGAGCCCAGTGGTAGTGTCCGGGCCTAGCATGTGAGAGGCCCTGGGTTCAATCTCCAGTACTGCTAATTAATTAATTAACTAATTTTAATTAACAAAGTTTTAACTAATTTATTTAATTAACTAATTTTAATTAACAAAGTTTTAACTAATTTAATTAACTAATTTTAATTAATTTAATGCCAATAGAAAACAACAAGCCTCTGAAAATTGAGATGATGCAGAATTTGAAAATTTTTGTGTGAATCTCAGATCTACAGCTCTATTATTCCCATACATAATTTATTAATGTAGTATGGAATATTTTACATATAAGGTTTACTAAATTACAGGTACATAATACATGTTATTTTCCTTTTTCTTCTGGAGGCAAGTCATTACTGCTACTCTCTAATGTGAGTTGAATTAGTATCCAAGAAGTTCAGAGAGTTCTAAGGGATACACTGAAAACTTTGGTGTTATAATAGCATAAAGTGACAGTACTTTGGACTTCTCCAACAATTTTCCTCGAAGAACTTCTCACTAAAATTGAGATGTCAGCTTCTTTGTGTCAGCCCTTTCTAAGTCTACCCATAGTTTCACACATACAGTTTTTTTTAATTAAAACAATCTAGAACATTGTTTAGGAAGCCAAATACTAATTATTGTTGCTCTTTTTCTAAATTGTAGAATTTTATTTGTTCATGACACTCCATATATTTACATAACTCTCTTCTGGTGACAGAGGATCTCTGACTGGTCTACCTGATGGTATCTGATTCTTAGATTGGCATTCTCTTTATCCTATATTCTTTTTTTATTTTTTATTTTTTGTGGTATTGGAGATTGAACCTGGGGGCAGCCTACCTCTGAGCTACACCCTCAGCCCTATTTTATTTTTATTTTGAGACAGGGTCTCACCAAGACTGGTCTTGAACCTGTGATCCTCCTGTCTCAGCCTTGCAAGTACTAGGATTACAGGCATGTACCACCACACCTGGCTTCTCCCATATTCTTGGCATTATTCCTACTTCCTCTCTCTGTTTTGATCAGGGTATGAAGGTGATGGAAAAGTGTGTCGCCTTATAGACATCTGCTTGAGCAATAACGGAGGCTGCCACCCACAAGCGTCCTGTTCCTCACTTGCAGGTAATGACTCTAGACAATGACCTCTGTCTTTAGCCTTACATCTCTTAATACAACCCTGGAAAACAATTCAACATTTAAAAAATAAAATCTAGCCAGGCTTGGTGGCGCACGCTTGTAATCCCAGCATTCGGGAGGCTGAGACCGGAGGATCCAGGTTCGCAGCCAGCCTCAGCTACCTAGTGAGGCACTCGCAACTTAGTGAGACTCGGTTTCAAAATAAAGAATAAAAATTAGGGCTGGGGGTATAGCTCGGAGGTAGTATGCCCCTGAGTTCAATCCCCAGTAACGAATAAATAAATAAATAAATAAATAAATAAATAAATAATAAAATCTACCGTACTCAAAATTCTTATTCAAGAAACCAAATAATCAGTTCTTATTCATCAAACCAAACATTAATCCATGTTATAAAACTATACACTTGATTTTTTTTTTTTTTTTTGCGGTACTGGGGATTGAACTCAGGGGCATTCTACCTCCGAGCTACACCCGCAGACCTATTTTTTATTCTTTATTTTGAAACCGGGTCTCACTAAGTTGCAGAGTGCCTCACAAGGTAGCTGAAGCTGGCCGCGAACCCGGATTCTCCGGTCTCAGCCTCCCGAATGCTGGGATGCGCCACCACGCCCGGCTTACACTTGACTTTTTAAAAGAATGCAATCAACCAGGCGAGGTGGTGCACGTTTGTAATCTCAGTACTTGGGAGGCTGAGATGGGAGGATTTCAGGTTCACAGCCAGCCTCAGCTACTTAGTGAGACCCTCTGCAACATAGTGAGACCCTGTTTCCAAATAAAAAATAATATAGGCATGGGGGTGTAGCCTGGAGGTAGAAGTTGTCCTGGGTTCCATCCCCAGTACCACCAAAAAATGCTATCAGATTTTAATGATCCAATTTAATTTAATTTGCTTTCATTTAATTTAAAAATTATCTTTTTTAATAAATTAGGAATTATTTCCCAATGTAATTAAGCTACCTAAGTAATTCATTACTGTATTCCAACAAATACGAAGGAGGAAAGGAAGGAAGAGGAAATGCCGCCTCCCCTAAAGATTCCCATCTCTGTGTTGTTGGCTATAATTGAGCCACATGGTTAAACCTGGCTGCAAAGGGAATCTGGGAGGTGCAGTCTTTATTTCAGGTATCATGAATCCAGTAAAATAAATAGTTCCATACTAATGAAGAGAAAATGAATCTATGGTGATCTAATGTCTACAATGCTGCATAAAAGAGATTTTGCCTCCTATATGTAGCTATAGATTTCTGAGAAATATATCATTGTATTAGCTATGAAGAACATGTCTCTAAAAGATTTATTTTAAAAATATATGTGTATTTTGGCATTAAACAGAATCTTACAAATAATATGATGAGAATGTGAAAACACTTATATCATTACCAAATTCTTTTATCAATGTGTCACATTGCATAATTTATTCTATATAATTCTTCAGCATGGTTTTCTATCCATTTTTAGTAGTATTTGATAATGGAGGAATGTGTTGAAGTTAATTGTCATACTGATTTCCATGCATTACTTCAATTATTTTACAGTAATAGAAAGAGCATGTATTTCTTCAGTGAGAGGTGACTTTTTGTTATTAAGAAAGAAATCTAGCTGGACATGATGGCTCACACCTGTAATCCTAGAACTTGGGAAACTGAAGCAGGAGGATTGCAGGTTGGAGGCCAGCATTAGCAATTTAACGAGGCCTCATCAACTTAGTGAGACCCTGTTTCCAAATAAAAAATAAAATAAAATAGGGCTGGGGACATAGCTTGAGGGTAGAATGCCCCTGTACCACAAAAGAAAAAAATATTAAAGTCTTTGGACATTAAATTTAATGAAATTTCTACAAGGTTAGAATGAGTATTTTTTAAAGCATTGCAGAAGAAAACCCTGGAGATCGTAGATGCTCTTATACTCTTTAGCTTTCATCTCATCCACATGTGATTATGGATAGTAATTCGTGTTTATTTATTTATTTATTTATTTATTTATTTATTTATTTATGTATTTATTTATTTTTTACAGTACTGGGGATTGAATTCAGGGGCGTTCTACCTCCGAGCTATACCCCCAGCCCTATTTTTTTTTATTCTTTATTTTGAAACCGAGTCTCACTAAGTTGCAGAGTGCCTCACTAGGTAGCTGAGGCTGGCCGTGAACCCGGATCCTCTGGTCTTAGCCTCCCGAATGCTGGGATTACAAGCGTGCGCCACCATGCCCGACTTTGCAGAAATCTTTGAAAGCCTCAAACTTATTTAGCAATGGCTAGCCTGGGTAAAACTGGCAAAATACAACCTTCATGTCCGTGTAACCAGGAACACGTGAACGGTCTGTTTAGATTCCCCTCCTGTGCAATGTGCTCTAAGCACCTGGCACACAAAAGTGCTTGGCTCCTCCACATCTGGCTATGTGTCCTTGGTCAAGACAATCTCTTTGTGCTCTTTCTTCATCTGTAAAGTGCAAATAGATGTAATGATACCTATTTATAGGTACTATAAGAGATATATAGGTATTTAGGGTTATACATACTATGAGAAGATTTTGGTCCTATAAAAATATATAGCTTTATAGATACTATGAAAGAATTATAAGTGTTATAAGTGGTATGTAGGTATATAGGTTTACAGGTACTATAAGCAGTATGTAGGTGTGTGGGTATATAGGTTTAGAGGTACTATAAGAGGATTAAATCAATTAATATGCACACAGGGCTTGCAACAGATTCCATCATTGGAAGAATCTTCTCATGCTAATAACCCACCTGTGATGAGGCGCACCCATCTTCTATTGGTGTGCCTGTCATTTGTACGCAGCTGAGCACCATCTGGTTTATGAAATGACAGCACTAGTATCAATCCACATATAAAGTATTAGGAATGTTTACTGGCCTTTTTCATTAAAAAAAAAAAAACAGAAAAGTACAAATTCTAATATTTTCCCCTTATACCTTGTCTTGTCTGCCTATAAGAATATGTAGACTTGACCCTGGTAGATTCTTGCCTAAATGCCAAAGCCGGAGTTTAGTTACTGTACTTGAACTGAGGAGGATGCTTGTCTGTAGTTTACACTTCTGTTTTTATTTCTGAACAGGTTTCTTGCCTCTCTGCACCTGTCCCCCGGGATATACTGGAAATGGCTATGGGCCAAAGGGATGTCTGCAGCTCAGTAACATTTGCTCAAGTCACCCATGTTTAAATGGACAGTGCACAGTGAGTCCTTTGTTCCTCCTAGGGAGACAGAGCACTTGATAATAACTTTAGTTTCACCTCCAGAAATACATTCTTATATGACTCATGAGTTTTAAGATAACGATTCATGCTTAATATAAGAAACAACGAATAATTCTCAGATACTGGGTAGGTAGTAGCTTTAGGTCCCAGGAAAAACCAGTTGGTTAATTTTTTATCTCAGCAATATGCAAAGTAGTAAATGAAGCCTATAGTTTGGTCCAAATAAAAGTGACTACTTGAAGCCAGGCACTGTGGCATATGCCTATACTTCTAAAATAAATAATTAAATAAAAAAGGGCTTGGAGTGTAACTCAGAGATAGAACACCCCTGGGTTCAATCTCTAGTACCACAAACAACAGCAGCAACAACAAAACATGACTATTTATTCTTAGTAACTATTATTTATACTTTTTAATTATAAGTTGGTCTACTGGAAAATATTTGATAGGGTTCAGCTCCTGCTAAATAAATCTTATAGCATCACTTTTCTTTATTATTTGGGTTGTTTCCATTTCTTTACTTACCCATTTGTTTCATGGCATTATGCTTTTTCTCCTGCTTAGGACACAGTGTCTGGTTACGTTTGTAAGTGTGAATCGGGCTGGGCTGGAATCAACTGCACAGAGAACGTCAACGAGTGTCTGAGCAACCCGTGTCTGAATGGGGGGACTTGTGTCGATGGCATCAATGCGTTCAGTTGCGAATGCACAAGTTCCTGGACTGGATCTCATTGTCAGATTCCCCAGCAAGGTGTAGTCACCATTTCTTTTTAGTTTTTGATAAACTTTTATTGGTATATTATAATTACAGATCACAGTGAGGTATAGTGTGATAAGAATATACATGGTGTGTTTCCCTCCAGACTCCACTCCATTCCCTCCCCTTCCCTGTATATGTCATTAAGATTGGTATTGATCATTTTGTGCATGTACATAGCATTGTTTTTCTTTTCAGTGTTATTGGTGCGTTGTAATTATACATCACAGTGAGTTTCAGAGCGATAGAAACATACATGCACAGAACATTCCTGTGTGTCTCTTTCCAGGACTCACCCTACTCCCTTGCCCTCCCCAGAGGTCATTTAGCAGAAAGACAAATAACTTCATATATGAACAAGGATTATTTGAACTGTTTTCATCATGCAATCTCCTCTTTTTCTTCCCATCTCCCTCCCTAAATCCCCTTCCATGATTCTACTAGTGTCTTCTCTCATTTATCTGAAGTCCTTCATACCAGGTTTTCTCTCTAGCTTCTATACATGAGGTCACCGTTTCTTATGCCACAGATCTCATGGCCTAGAAGTATCATTCTGTAGCAAGTCTGTCTGGAGAGTCTCCTCTTTGGCCCATTTTCTTGTTCAGTTGCTCAGATGCTAAGAACTAAATCTTTCTTTGTAGAAATGGTGTCGAACTCATGTAGTAATATTTATAAATCTCAATTTGAAGCCATAAATGCCTTTCTTCAAGAGAATTAAATGAATAGCTACCATTTTCATTATGTCCTTTCTGAATTTAAAATACACAGTGTGTCAGTAGTACATCTCTATAATCTCAATACTTGGGAGGCTAAGACAGGAGGATCACCGGTTTGTGGCCAACCTCAGCAACTTAGCAAAGCCCTCTACAACTCAATGAGACCCTGCTTCAAAATAAAAAAATAAAATAGGGCTGGGGATGTAGCTCAGAGGTAGAATGCCCTGGGGTTCAATCCCCAACACCATAAAAAAAGATGAATAAATAAAATATGTGATTTATTATTGTCCTTTGTAGTTACCTAAGGGAATATTTTCCCTATAGCAGTCCTCTAATTTTTCTAGAATACTACATGTAATCATGTCTCTTGCTCTGGAATATACACTGGTTACTCATTTTCTGTTAAGTAGAGATTGGAATTGTTCTTCAATTATCTTCTATAACCAGCTTTCACTGTCCCCTAGGAATACTTTCATTCAAGCTAAACACCATCTTTCTCTCGCTGCATGACTCCATGTGCCGCTATGAATATTTCCACTGTGTTCTTTTATTTGGCTATTTCTCCCACAACCCTCTCCCAATTCCTTCCTTGTTTCCCATCATTTCCTCAGGAGCTCCTCACATTCAACCTTTTCCATAAAGTCTATTCTGACTATTCTACCCCTCACTTATTAATTCTGATTCTGAGTCAATTTACTGATTGAGATGTTACCCTATGTTGAGGACAATGGTAAACCCTGTGGGGAAATATAGGAGCATACAACAGTGTCTCCATTTATGATCTGCTTCTTTTCTCACTGAGGAGACAAAATTAACACGAGTGGCAGAAAAGGTGCAAGACCTAAAGCTATAAGTCAGGTGTGGTGGTACACGCCAGTAATCCCAGTACTTGGGAGACCAAGACAAGAGGATCACAGGTTCGCAGCTAGCCTCAGCAACTTAGTAAAATCCTATTTTAAAACAAAAAATAAAAAGGGATGGGAGTAGAGCTTTGAGGTTGAATGCCCCTGGGTTCAATCCCCAGTACCACCAAAGGGGAAAAAAAAGAAAAAGGAACTAAAGCTATGAACTAAATGGTGTGGAGTAAAGACAGGCTTCATAGAGGTACAGAGAACAGGAGCCAAAGAAGAGTCTAGGCAGGTGACAGAGAAGCTGGTGGAGCAGCAACTAGTCTGTGAGAGATAGAGTTTGTCTAGGTGTCAACAGAAAAAAGCACAGAGAAGAGAGAATGACTGGCGAGAGTTGTCTGTACTCTCTTTTTTTAGGGGTCTCTGGAAAGCACAATTCATCATGTTTTCTTTTGCAGTCTGTGGAGGCTCGCTCTCAGAAAAGAACGGGAGCATCAGCTATAAGAGCCCAGACACTGGCTATGTTCATGATGTTAACTGCTTCTGGGTTATCCGAACTGAAGAGAGAAAGGTAAATGTAGCTGCTGTCCAAATGCAGATTTCATTTGTATATTTAAATATGTAACAGTATTTTAACATGCATTACATAAAATACATGTAATAATGACATTTGTCATAGATTGAGTACTTACTAAGTGCCAAGCTTTAGGCTAGATGTTCTGCCTTCCTTTCTCTAACCTTATACTATCTTTTTGAAATAAGTAATAATATCCTCCTTTTATAGATGAAATAATGGAAAGAAGGTAAGAGAAGCTATATAGAGGGTTTTTTTTTAACGTTATGTAGTTGTAATTGGAATAGTTGAATTTCAAACTTAAGTCTGTGTGATTCCAAAGTCTGTTCTTTGTCTGGTAACAAATGACTCTCGACATTGAGTGACCAACCACAATCCAGTAGTTAATTTGTAAAGTCATGTTGTTACTGAGACAGCATTGTTTGAAGATGGTCAGTCATCTCATTATTATGTGGATTATTGGGCAAAAATGGTGACTGATATTAAGATAGCTTTCTTATCAAATGTTTTCTCTCTGTCAGGTACTATTCTGCATGATTCATATACATCATCACCTTTTTAATTTTTATAATCCTAAAGCTATTATCCTCATTTACATATGAGGAAATGGAGCTGAGGGCTGTTGAGAGATTTGCCCAGCTGTATGTAGTTTGTAGATGGCAGGCAATGACTCAACTCTAGGCCATTTGACACGAAGCTGTGACTCTGAGCTACTACACAAAGACTCTCAAAATTAAGATTTGAAGCTGAGCATGGTGTTGCATGCCTGAAATCCCAGTATTTGGGAAGCCGAGGCAAGAGAATCACAGGTTTGAAGTCAGCCTTGGCAACCTAGTAAGACTCTCAGCAACTTAGTGAGACAGATCCTGTTTCAAAATAAAAAAAAATAATATGGGGCTGGGGTTGTAGCTCAGAGGTAGAATGTCCCTGAGTTCAATCCTCAGTATCACAAAAATAAATAAATAAATAAATCTGAGCCCAAGGTTTTGTACTATTCCCCAACACTGAGTACTCAGATTTCTAAGTGTTTATTTCTCAATCAACTCTTGGACTCATTAAAATAAAGTGATATATGCACAGATAAGATTTCCTCTTGAAATTCTATTAACTTTTTCAGCAAATTAGTATTACAGGGGACATTGCACAAGGGTTAGAAAACATTATTTTCCCCTGAGGAAGAAGGGTTCTTTGGAGTCTGGTAACCCCACAATAGAATAAATTCCAAAATAAGTTTCCTAGTAGGTACATTATGTGAATTTCCTTCCTTCCATTTACCTCTTGTGAATTCTGTTTCCTGACATTGAAAACACTTTTTTTCAAGAAGAAAAAATCCCATGTGAAAAACTTTTAATGTGTTTATTGCAATTTAAGGGGAAATTCATCCTGTTTTTCTTGATTATTTTGGTTTTATATCTTTCTCCTCCCACCATAATGTATACAATATAGTAGGAAATATATACAAATTAGGATAGTTCCATTAATTGACATTTACTTGATTCTCATTTAAATTGCTTCAAGACACAAAATGATATAATGATGGCTAATGAATCTTAAAAATGCCATAGCATAGAACTCCAAAAATCTCCTGGAATTCTTTTTTCATTAGCTGAATAGTGTTCTGATGAAAATTTAATTGAACAGCCTTCTTTTGGTTGTTTATTTTAAATGAGGTCATCTGTATGAAATCATTTATGTTTTATTAGTTATAACACTCTACTTGAAGTCTGAATATTCTAATATTTTACCTCAAAGATACATTTTTTATTTATTCTCTTCTACTTGTATGCTTAGTATTCTTTCTTTCTTTCTTCCTTCTTTCCTCCCTCCCTCCCTTCCTTCCTTTCTTTCTTTATTATTTATTTGTGTGTGTGTGTGTGTGTGTGTGTGTGTGTGTGTGTGTTTGTGTTTGTGCGTGGTTCTGAGGGCTGAACCCAGGGGCATTCTACCTCTGAGCTACCCTCCCAGCCCTATTTAATTTTTATTTCAAAACAGAGTCTCACTTTTCCTATTACCTTCTTCCTATTCTCTACTCTTGGTGTTTCTTTCCCTTTGACGATATCCATAATCCTTTAATGATATCTGCCGTCTTGCAATCTTTATGCATGTCTACCCCAAGCCTACTCAGCCTCCACTGTAACATGTCAGTCTGGGCCGGGCATCTGAGACCTCTATGAACTCAGCACCCCTGAAAGGGATGAAGAATGTTTATGTATATGAAGTACCCTTCCAGGTTGTCAGGGGACCAGGGTATAGATTCTTATGAATGGCAATATTTTCCAGTTAAATTTAGATCAAGATCATTTTTCAAATGATGAATTCATTTCACTGATTTAGAAACAGTCAACCATACGTTTTTAAAAATATACTTTTATTGGCTCATTGTAATCACACATCATAATAAAGTTCAGAGTGATCAACCATACATTTCAAGAGACTGTATTTGATAGATTTAATACTTTAATGAAATTAAGTAAGTATATCTCATTGAGATTTTTTAATTGACACAATATTTATACATATTTATGGGTTTTATTATGATAACTTGATACATGTATACAATGTGTAATGATCAAATAGAGTAATTAGCATTTCCATCTTCACAGAGATTTTTTTATATGTTTTGATATTAATTGAAATTTAGTCTGTAATTTTTAACACCAGCCCTTAAAT
>PVLC010030411.1:0-19519 GCA_004027655.1 Graphiurus murinus | reverse complement strand
TTGGGAAGAAGAAGCGGTTGGGAAGAGGTTGGCCGGGTTGCTGGGGAAGTCCTGGGAAGAAAGATTGTGGGTTGCTAGTGGAAGACGGGTTGTTAGAGAGAGGGGTTATTGAAAGTTTGTAGGAAAAGCACTATTTGGAAAGACGACCTCTGCACTGTGTTTGTTATCGTTTGTGCAACGCCTTGATCCCAGAAAGAGATATAATAAAAGAGGTTCGAACCAGTAGCATTTAGCCGGCGTCTTTTATTGGGGCCTCACGGCTGAGGGTTCAGCCTGGGGCGCCCGATATTCCATGCTCTTGGATAGGCAGAATAAATATCATCAAAATGGCCATTCTACCAAAAGTGATCTACAGATTCAATGTGATACCTATTAAATTGCCAAGTTCACTCCTCACAGACATAGAAAAGTCAGTCCTTAAATTCATTTGGAACAACAAAAAGCCCAGAATAGATAAAGTATTTTTTAGCAACAAGAACAATGCAGAAGGCATCACAATACCTGACTTCAAACTCTACAACAAAGCCACAGTAATAAAAACAGCAGAGTATTGGCACAAAAACAGACACATAGACCAATGGAGCACAATAGAAGAAACAAACCCACACACTTACAATCAATTGATTTTTGACAAAAGAACCAAAAACATACTGGAAATGGTGTTGGCACGAGTGGTTAACAATATGCAGAAAAACTGAAATAAACCCCACTTTTTCACCCTGCACAAGAGTCAATTCAAGATGGATCAAAGACCTGGAAGTCAGGCCAGAAACCTTGCAGCTACTTGAAGAGGACATAGGTCCAACAGTTCAACACATAGTCACAAGTGAAAACTTTCTCAACAAGACCCCAAAGGCACAAGCAACTCAAAGAAAGATCAATACATGGGATTGCATTAAACTGAAGAGCTTCTGTGCAGCAAAGGAAACTATCAAGAACCTCAACAGAAAGCGCACAAATGGGAGAAATTTTTTACCAACCACTCCTCTAATAGAGGACTAATATCTAGAATATATAGAGAACTCAAGAAACTCACAGCTGAGGAAACAACCCAATCAAAAAATGAGCAAAATATCTAAATAGATACTTCACAAAAGAAGAAATACAAATGGCCAATAAATGTATGAGATGTTCAACATCATTATCAATCAGAGAGATGCAAATTAAAATTACCTTGAGATTTCACCTAACTCCAATCAGAATGGCAATCATCAAAAACACAAACAACAAAAAATGCTGGCATGGGTGTGGAGAAGTGGGAACCCTAATACCTTGTTAGTGGGATTGTAGAGTAGTGCAACCCCTTTGAAAAACAGTATAGAGGATCCTCAGATGAATGGGAATGAACCTACCATATGATCCAGCAATACCACTTTTGGGTATCTACCCAAAAGAATGGAAACCAAACTATCAGGCCAATGCATGTGTATATATGTTTATAGCTGCACAATTCACAATAGCCAAACTATGGAACCAGCCAAGATGTCCATCAACAGATGAATGGATTACAAAACTATGGGATATGTACACAATAGAATTTTACTCAGTCATAAAGAAGAACAAAATCATGTCATTTGCAGGGAAATGGATGGAAATGGAAAACATTATGTTAAGTGAGATTAGTCAGTCACAAAAAGTAAAAAATCGTGTGCTCTCCCTAATATCCGGAAGCTAGGGAGAAAGTGGGTCATAAGAGGGACTCTAGGCGAAGAAAGAGAAACTTTAGATGAGCAAAGAAGGTGACTTAACTGTGGGTGATGGGGGGGGTAGGAAAACACCCTAATGCACATGATGTACTTTCACAATCATATCAAAGTCAATCACTAAACTGAACTTAAGAAGGAAGGAGTGGGAGGGAGTGAGATGGGAATTGGGAAAGGATTAGATGAGAGATGTGTGCATGTATGACTTTACCAGCTTGTACCTAACAAAGATGTATGATTACAGTGCATCAATAATAAAAAAAAAAATTGTGATCCAATACACAATTTTCCTTTGTGATCCAATGGAAAAAATACACTAAAATTATTAATCTTCAGTGCCACTGAGCTATGTGAGCATTTAAAAAATTACCAATTGTTTACAAGTAGACAATATTAAACTAGGGTAGAATGAAAGCTATTCCTTTTCTTCAGGATAAGTACAATCCTATAGACACTCCTTTCTCACCTCTATCTTTCTCTAGCCTGGCTCCATGATGTCTTTTTTACTGATGTCCAAGAGACAGATACAATCTTAGCTGTCTCAGATTTGCTGATGAATTTGCCAATCTTCTTTCTTAGACTAAAATATCTTCCATTTCAGTATATATTGAAGTTATTCTCCCACACCTAATTAGTGTTTCTAAATCACTAAATCTAAATCACTCAGCGCACCTCAGAGGAAAAGACTGGATTTTATTTTGATAAGTCACTTTCTTTTTTTTTTTTTTTTTCTTTTGCGGTACTGGGGATTGAACTCAGGGGCATTCTACCTCTGAGCTATACCCCCAGCCCTATTTTTTATTCTTTATTTTGAAATAGGGTCTCACTAAGTTGCGGAGTGCCTCACTAGGTAGCTGAGGCTGACCTCGAACCCCGATCCTCCGGTCTCAGCCTCCCAAATGCTGAGACCATTCAAGCATTCACCACCACACCCGGCTCTGATAAGTCACTTTCCAATAACTGAATCTTCTATAAAACTCATTGATTTAACCTAGCAAACTTATATTGATACTCATATGCTAAGCGCTGGCCAAGATTCTAGATATACAAAGATGAATATCCACTGCCTTTTCCTTCCAAAAACTGACTGCAGTACCATGGATAGGTCCACAAAAGCCCACTAGCAGGCAACTTTAACTGGGCTACCAGACTAAATAATTAAGGTAAGTACCAAGGCAATTCTCAGGCATTGAGAAATATGAAGGTTGAAATTCATTGAATATATCAAATAGCCATTTAAGAGAATAGTTTTAATGGTTTTGGACTATATTATCTATAAGATGCAACTGTTGTTTGGTTCATGTTACATCAATTCTGAATTGATGAAAACATCCTTAGTTTGTATTGAATAATATTTTTACATTTAGAATGAATAATCTAGGATCAAAGTAACCTTAGATGGTTTATATTTGTTTTAGTTTTTTGAAATCCCTTTGATTTCAAAAGAGTAACCTATAAACCCTGGACTAAAAGTTAACAAAGTTAAAATTTGATACCATGGATTCTGTTGATCTTATTTTTCTAAATTTCACAAAATCAGGAATTGCAGAACATAGCTCATTTTATTAGTTTTCATTAAATATTCTCATATTTGTTTAGTTAGGTTCCTTTTAGGACCCTTTTATTATAACATAACTGCCTCCTTAATTAGCTATAAAATGATAAAAGGTCACTTTTGAAATAAAACTTATAAGAGCTTTTTATGTCCCAGACATTTAAATGTACTTGTGATAAATACTAGTATGAAATTTTTGTTTTATGATTTCAGATATTTGAGAAAATTTCACTTAAAGTCAGTGTTTGGCCAGGCATGGTAGCACATGCTTGTAATCCCAGTACCTGGGAGGCTGAGACAGGAGGATCACAGGTTCACAGCCAGTCTCAGGAACTTAGGGAGACCCTGTTTCAAAATAGGCTGGGGGTGTAGCTCAGAGGTAGAATGCCCAGAGTTCAGTCCCTAGTACCACACACATACACACACAGAGCACTGTCCTAGTTTCCAGAGAAGATGTTTGGGCCAGTAGGAAAGGATTAAATAGAAATAAAGGACCTGGGTTTTAGATTTCAATAAAATCTTCAATTGAGATGTGAAGGAAAAATCCATGAACAAATAAAAAAAATTATTGATTTTTTAGGTCTTGTAAATTTTTTATTTGCTAAGGTATATAGAGGGACTAATTATTAATCTCCTCTTAACATCCTATATCCCAATTCAAATGTAATTATACCTATGTCTCAAAAATAGTTCCAGAATCTGATCACCTCTTACCTCCTTATATAATAAGGAATCTGGCTCAATCTTTGACTGCTTATTATTTTTAATCCTCCCTCTTTCTCTTCTGCCCCATATCATGAAAAGCCAATGAGAAGTCCCAGGTGGGTGGAAAATTCAGGCCACATGTGGGCACTCTCAAACCAGCCCCACTCTCTGACTCCCATAAAACCTCAAGCCAATCTGTTTTCCAGTCTCTCTCCCAAGGGTAGATTTGGCCTTTGGGGAACCAGTTTGGGAAAACTTCTCTTATTCTCCCCAAGCTCCATTACACAATGGAATAACAAACCTTTTTATGCCTTCTTGGATTACTTGTGGATCATCAACAGTTGCCACAGCATATTATCAGCATTCTACCTCTGAACTACACTATCAGCCTTATGTTTTATTTTGAATCAGGGTCTCGCTAAGTTACTGGGCAGGGGCTGGCTAAGTTGCTGAGAACAGCCTCAAACCTGCTATCCTCCTGTCTCAGCCTCCCAAGGACTGGGATAGAGACATATGCTACCACACTAAGTTTCAGATATCTTCGTGCTTGGTTTCCTCATTTGCTTTGTTTTTCTGCTCAAATTTTTATCAATGGTATTTTCTCTGATCACCTACATAAAAATAGTGATTCCTTCCTTCACTGAAACTCCCAGTCTCTCCCAGCCTGCTTTATTCTTTCTTTTCTAGTATTAAGCTTCTTTGAAAATATTATATATTATCATTAAATCTGGTTCTTGTCCATTTTCAACTAGAAGTTAAGCTCCCTGAGGTCAGAGATTTTCTTTTGTTCATTGCTTCTCAGTGCCTGGCATAGAGGATACCTCAGACATGCACACACACACCCCAGAATCCACAGTTTTAACCCTGCTTGCTTAACTAAGCTAATTAATCCCTCTTTCTCTCTATGAGCACAAAGAAACATAATGAGCAACATCGACAGTCTTTTCCTATTCCTATTCCAAGTGGCTATTCTCCCTGGGCAAGCAGACAAGGAGCAATATGCAGAATTAAAGAGTAACACCAAAAAGTGCTTAGTTTTGCTTCTTGGTATTATTCTGGACATACATCTTGCTACCAAAGAATTTCAATTGGCCTACTGTGTCTGCAGGGAATATAAAGCTACATCTTAAACTGGCGGCCATACACTTGGTTTTTGTTCAGGGAGATGGAAAAGAGGAATGCTGGGATCAGTTGAACCTGACCTGTGACCACAGTAGCCTTGTTTGACATCAGACACAATGGTAATTCAATAGACTAATTATTCTACAAGCTAGTTTTTGTACTCTTCTCCTTTTCTTTAGGTTTCTGCTCTGCCATTTTTAGGTGTAGGGGCTTGCAAGCTGCAGTAGGTGAGGCTGCAGCTTGTCTTGACTTTTTGGCATATTGGGTTGAATCGGCAAGGCAGATTTTTTAAAGACAGTGAAAGCTTTGTTTGCATCCCCTGTACAGAGATGCACACTTACTGAATTCTCAGTGCAGAATATAAAAATCAGACTCCAAGCCAAGTTTTGGTGTATGGTACTGGGGACTGGACCAAGAGGCATTTTACCTCCAAAGTACATCCTCAGTCCCATTTTATTTTATTTTGAAACAGAGTCTCACTAAGTTGCTGAAGGCCTCATTAAGTTGCTGAGACAGTTCCTTCAACCTGTAACCTTCCTGTCTCAGCCTCCCAAGTACTGGGATTACAGGCATGTGTCACCACGTCTGGCTACTTGTATTTATATATCTTTTTTTGTGTGTGGTGCTGGAAATAGAACTCGAGCATTCTACCTTCAAGCTTTAGCCCTGTTTTATTTTATTTTATTTTTTTATTTTGAAGCAAGGTCTCATTAAGCTGCTGAGGCCTTGAACCTACAATCCTTGTGTCTCAGCCTCCCAAGTAGTGGGATTATAAGCATGTATCACCATGCCCAGCTCATCATTCTCCTTTAAAAAATACTTTTATTGGCATATTATAACTATACATCATAGTACACATTATATAAGTATACAGAGCATAGTTCAAAGTGATATAGACACATATCACAGAGTATTTCTAAGCAGTATAAAACCAATTTATTGTTTTGTTTTGTTTTTTACAACATTTGACAGTTTTTGTCTTCAAATCTTTCACTTACATGGTATGTAATAGTCAGTATACCTGTTTTTATTTCTTCCTTTTACCTGTACTGGTTATTTTATCTCATAGCAGTTGGCTGGCTCTGGAGACCTAAACATCTTGTTGCTGCTCAGGAGCGGGAGGAGACTGTATTCAGGAACCTGTGTTTCCAGATTTTGCTCTCATGTGGCTCATATATGCCATCTCATTTAATCCTCTTACACAACATTTTCAATTCATTCATTTTTTTCCCCTAGGTCCACATTAGGAAAGATAACCTGTTCAATGTCACATAATGGCCCTCCCATGTCTTTGGAGCTCAGGTGAAGCACTGAGTCTTACCTGAATACAACACAAAGTCTATTCATCCCATCCAAAATATCTCTACACCGTCAAACACCAAGATAAAGTAGTAGGAAGCTTTTCCATGTAACCTAGGTCCATGTCCACAAAGCTGTCTAAGGCATCCCATGGTCCCACAGGATAAATATAACAATAATAGTAATAACAACATCTACAATGATGCTTATTACCAATAAATGATTGCTCACTGCATGAAACAGTACAAAAATATTGTTAATCTTTAAAACTTTACAGGCTCTGGCTTTAGAGAGCTTAATACATTCAACTCAAATTCATTCAGCTCTTCAGCAAGTGAGTCTGGGGCAGGCCACCTTGGTCTTCCTACTCCTGCTTTCCACTGCATGACAAGTGATTGTCCTAGAGTCACAGAAGACCTAAGGAGGGATTGAAGCAGTGCAGTCCTGTCTCCCAATACTTCTACCTGGGAGATGCAGCTCAGGTGGTAACTGTAACTGAGCATGGCCTTCTTACTCCTGCTTGGGCTAAGTTTTGTACTTCTGACCACATCTGTATCCTTATAGGGTAGCCTATAGTATGCGAAAGCTCTTTCCTCCTTGCTAACATTTCCATTTTATATCTCTGTTCCCCTAATTCCTATTTTGAGCCTTATTATTAATTTCAACTGATTCCTGTAAGCCAGTAAATGATCACTAGCAAAACTAAAGTTACAGAGAGAGAGTTTGAGGGAGAAGATGAGCAAGCCTCTTATCTTAGAGAAGACAATAGTAAGTGGGGTCTTGAGATGAATTCTGGCTTCTGGAGATGAAAACCGAATCTGTAACTTGTCCCCTCCCACACAACATGCTCCTTCTTTGAGACTAACAGGGTATCTCATATGGTTTTAGGTATGATCTCTGAAGAAAAATTCTTGAAGATGTAATGCCTCATTAACAACTGGCTGAGAAGGATACCCAAAGATTCATCGCCTCCCTCACCTTACTACCTTTAAAAGGTACTAACCTTGGCCCTGAGGAAATAAAATTCATATTCTGCCATTATTCCATTATCTACAGTAGAATAGACAGGATAAAGATTGCGGCTCTGAAATTTAAATGTGTCTGTATACCTACTAGTGGCTGTTACTGGATACTGATGGAAGAATTATGCTTTTATCTTTAGTTACTTGTGCTTTGTAATTTAAATATATTAAGAATCAAGCCAGTGGTAGTTGTACATGCCTGTAATCCCATTATTTAGGAAGCTGCGACAGGAGGATCACAGGTTCAAGGCCAGCCTCAGCAACTTAAAGAGGCCCTCATTAATTTAATGAGACCCTGTTTCAAAATACGAAATAAAATAGGGCTGGGGATGTAGCTCAGAGGTAGAATGTCCCTGAGTTCAGTCCCTAGTGTGCATATACATACAATCAAATAAAATGTTTCTTAGAGACCTTTTCTGGTGTGAGTTTGTAAGTTTTCAAACAAGGTCATGATGTTTGTGCCCTGAACTTGTCAGAGCCAACATGAAGATAAAAGCTCTACTATGGACTTAGGGCCTAAAAATATTATGGTAGGTCCTAGTACACATTTAATATCCCTAGTCTAGCTTTCTCTCTCTCTCTCTCTCTCTCTCTCTCTCTCTCTCTCTCTCTCTCTCTCTTCCTCTCTCTCTCTCTCTCTCTCGTTTTCTTTTTTTCCAAGGCGTTTCCTACAACTGGCAAATATTCTCTGCAGCTGGACAAGTGTTTCTTCACCAGGTCTGCATTTTTCCTAAGGCAGAGGAAAAGGGACTTTCTGCAGTTTTAGATTGGAGCAGAGGCACTGTGAACTGACTACCTTAGTTTCGTATACTCAATTGAAGGATAAAACAATAATATTTCAATTAGGACTTTTGGTTGTAAGTAATAGAAATCTAGTATATATATAGCTTAAGTCATATAATCATTTTTGGAATTCATAGAATCTTGAGAAGGCTTGGAAAATAGGTCAGAATCAAAAAGACTTGGTAGCAAGAATCACAGCCTGGTCCTGCCACAGGCAGGTCTAGTTAGATCAATGATGTGCCTATCACCACTAATGGATATCCCATAGATAGTGTCGTTAAACTCTCAATCTTGCTGCTTGAAGTAGGGTATCTTAGGGTATTCCGGCTGCGATAATAAAAATACCATCCATAGACTGAGTAATTTATAAACAACTGAAATTTATCTCTTGCCTGTAATCCCAGTACTTGGGAGGTTGATACCGGAGGTATGAGGCCCACCTCAGCAATTTAGTGAGATCTTATTTCAAAATAAAAAATAAAAAAGGACTAGGGATATAGTTCAGAGGTAGAATTCCTCTGGGTTCAATATCTAGTACAAAAAAAGATAATAAGAAAATCAAAAAAGACATTTTCTTGTCTTAGTTCTGGAGTCCGGGAAGTCTAAGCTCAAGTGCCAGCAGATTAGATCTCTAGTTAAGGCTTGCTCTGCCTGTTGCTGGTTCCTCACATATAAGAAGGGCACAGAGGTTCTCTCAAGCCTCCTTTAAAAGGGCACTAATCATATTCATGATAGCAGAACCCCCAAACACCTTACATTGTTATTAGATGCCAATATATGAATTTGTGGAGAACATCAACATATGGGCACAATCACCTCTGTCTTTGTACAATTCTCTGGAGATTCAAAGTTCAAGCTGAAAGCCCCTGATTGTGTTCTCCCAAGTCAAATGCCTGCTGCCAGGAGGTAAGAAGAAACAATCTGTGGCTCCTTCCATTTCTTCAGGAAGAGAGCCTGAATTCTTACATAAGAGGAAGTCCTTGTGATCAGAAAGGTATTTAAACATTAGTTAAAGAATTCACTAAGCCGGGCGTGGTGGCGCACGCTTGTAATCCCAGCATTCGGGAGGCTGAGACCGGAGGATCTGGGTTCGCAGCCAGCCTCAGCTACCTAGTGAGGCACTCCGCAACTTAGTGAGACTCGGTTTCAAAATAAAGAATAAAAAATAGGGGGCTGGGGATGTAGCTCAGAGGTAGAATGCCCCTGAGTTCAATCCCCAGTACCGCAAAAAAAAAAAAAAAAGAATTCACTATAAAGTTAACAGTTTCCCAGTTCATTAGAGAATTATTCTGGTTTAAGTTTAAGTTATCCTAATCAGGCTTTCTATACTCCTAAATTAACTGACTTATGATGATACTATGATTTGTCTATGAGTCCTGGCCAAAACACAGGAGAACCCCTTTCTGTGAGAAATACATGTATCAGAAATAGTCTCAATATTTAGGAAATTCTCAAAGTGATTCTAGAATGAATGTTCTTCAGATTTGGAGAAAAATAATCTTTATACTTCCAATATTTAGTTATGCCTGCTATATAGCAATTCTCAGTAAATGGTTGTAGAGTGAACACCAGTAAGAAATATTTTTATTTGGTAGTATAGCTATATACCGGTCACTGTGAAAAGCAACTTATATCCATTATCTAATTTAATTGTTCTTATTTATAAATGAGGCAACAGATGTGATAAGGGTACATAAGCTGTCCGGTGTCATTGAGCTAATAGGTGGCAGAGTGACGAGAACCATGGCCTGTCTGGGGTGAGTCAGGAGATAGGATACTTCATGCATGTGCTCCACTCTGCTACCCAGAAAGGCAAGCTGCCACTGTTATTTCAGCCCAATCATCTTTAAACTAAATTAATCACTAACCTTAGCGTATCACAGACTACACAGAACAGAAACTAGAAACCATGTCCCTTCCTTCTCTATAACTATTTACTTACATGGTTTATCCTGGCCTTTATTTCTTTGCTTGATGAGGTTACAGAGAAGTTGAGGGGAGCAAATGCTATCACTTACAAGAGGGACAAGGACTTTAGGAGATGGTTAGAGGCTATTTGGGGAAAGGAGGAGGAAATGGGAAGAATTTTCTGCTCATGTTCTGCTTCAAAGACAGAATTCTCACACATGTAAGTCAATTCCTGGACAGAAATTTAGCATAGAAAAGAAGCCATGACTCCTTGAGAACTTAAAAAAAAAAAAGTTGACAGTTACTAATTGGTTAATTAGTGCTTCACTAAAGTGACTCCAAATCTGAGCACTCCCCAATGAACAGTAGGAGATGCAGGCAGGAAACAGATTTGTTGCCTTGAAGTGGATGCACGTGGTTGTGAATCAGGCAGCAGCTGGCTTGTTTTCCTGCCTGCTCCTCTTGAGTTAGTGCAGTACTCTCCTGAAGAAACTTGTGAAATCGCATAGAATAAATGGGATACTCAACAAATATTCTTTGGGTTTCCTCCTCCAAAACACCTTCATTCCCTGTCTGCAAAGAGAGGATCTCAGATGGCTACAGTAGTTATCAAAAGAAATGCATGAGTGCATTCATTTATTCAACTCTCTGCTCTGTATAGGGTCACCAGGCTAGGCACTGATGCAACAAAAAACCAAACGGGCCTGGTTCCTGTTCTTATTAAATTCACAAACTTGCACAGGAATGCACATTAGATAAATGATTATCTGATCCCCATGATATATACCATGAAGATAGAGGGACAACCAAAAATAATCTAATAAATCACCAGACATGGTGGCAAACACCTGTAATCCCAGTACTTGACAGGCTGAAACAGAAGGATCACAAGCTTGAGGAAAGACTCAGCAACTTAGCAAGGATCTCTCAGCAAACCTAGCAAGACTCTGTTTCAAAACAAAAAGTAAAAAGGGCTGGGAGTGTAGCTCGAAGGTACAATGTTCCTGAGTTCAATTCCCAGTAGCCCACTCCACCAAAAGACAAAAAATAATCTAAGGAAAGGAAGAAAGTCCAAGTCCAGACCCCCAAATCTTCTCTTTTATTTCTTCATCCTTCCCCAATTGAATATGACACACCTGACATAATTAGGCAAGATCACACAGGTATCAGTGCTGCATAAGGCAGAATGAACCTTGACTCCACCTCAGGCGCAAACCAAAGCCTCTAGAAAAATCTGTGAAGAATTGAATCTAGGGATCCTACTGAGTGTGCATGTGTTCAGCTGCTTTGCGATTCCCTCATTCCTTGGGGAAGCTCTTGGCAACATCCTCTTAGCCAGAATCTCAGATGCCCTTAAAATAGGCTGGCAAAATACTGTCAAAGATCACAGCTGCTCTTATTTTAACGTCAGGTAAGGACAACAGGATTGCATAGTTACCTCAACATTCTCTGTGTCCTTAAACTCCATGTGGCTTTGGAGCTAAGCAGTTGTTCTTGGCAAGGCACTGATCTTTAGAAGGTATTTATATCAGAAAAATATAGACATACAGGAGCTGTCTAATGTTTATGGACAGCTGAAAATTGTTTCTTAATAATAACAGCTAGCAGGATGTGATGGTACATGCCTGTAAACCCAGTACTTGGTAGGCAGTGACAGGAAGATCATAGGTTCGAGGTCAGGCTCAGCAACTTAGCAAGGCTTTCAGCAACTTAGTGAGACCCTATTTCTTTCTTTCTTTCTTTTTTTTTTTTTTTTTCGGTACTGGGGATTGAACTCAGGGGCATTCTACCTCCAAGCTATACCCCCAGCCCTATTTTTTATTCTTTATTTTGAAACTGAGTCTCACTAAGTTGTGGAGTGCCTCACTAGGTAGCTGAGGCTGGCTGCAAACCCAGATCCTCTGGTCTCAACCTCCCGAATGCTGGGATTACAAGCGTGCGCCACCACGCCTGGCTGTGAGACCCTATTTCAAAATAAAAATAAAACAGGGCTGGAGGTGAAGCTCACAGGTACAGTGCCTCTGGGTTAAATCTACAGCATCAAATAAAAATAACAACAACAGCTAACATTTGTTACTTGCCTAACAAATACATTAAATGAGGTGATGGGGAGGCACCCTAATGCACATGATGTACTTTCACAAACATATCAAAGTCAATCATTACACTGAACATGAGAAAGAGGGAGGGGAAGGGAGTGGAAGAGGGGGCGATGATTTTTCGTTTTTATGTTTTCAGCAAGCCTTTGAAAAATGGCAGGTTAGATAAGATTTGTCAGTCATTCCACAATGGCTAGAATTGGAACCTTCAATTCTATTTTCTGTCTGTTTTCTATTTTCTGATCCAGTTCTATTTTCTGTCTTAGCCCTGTATATGCAATTATTTTAAAAAAATGTTGAGAATGACTCTTGCAAATTTTTCTGGGAAAAATAAAATATTTTTAGAGAAAATTTTTTTAGAGAAAAACAAAATATATCATGCCCCACTAGAGACCTTTCAAAACTCGGTTTTGTTTGTAAATGTTAATTAAATGATAGGCGTGGATACCTGCAAAGTACAGTTTTTCTCTAATTTAAAATTGGCCAGGTTATTGACAGAGGCCTGAGTAATGATTACAGTCTGAGTTTGGTATGAAATTTAGTGTCATTTTTCCCTTTGCATTAATTTGGAGTTAGGTGGGAGCTTTAGGGCTTTTGTGGAGACAGTGCATATAATGATTTGTTTAAATTCTGTCCATGCTTTCTAATTATGTAAATATTCAATCATCTGTCTCGCTGACTTGACTCTTTAAGATGTATAGAACTCTTTCTATACATAAATATTTGGGGAAGTTTCCTGGTTCGTGAGCATTAAATACTATGAGAAAATATGAGTTGCAAGAAAGAATGAAGTGATGTGCTTTTCAATGATTCTTCTAAGATGAAAAACTCAGCACTTATATTTAGAAGCACTATCCGTACTCGTAGCAATGCTGAAATTGCTTATCTTCTCTTGAAGAACTGGATGTATCCTCAGCGCCTTCATTTCTTTGGGTGTGCTAACTGCTGAGAGAAGCAGTGTTTGGATGTCATCAGTGGGATGGAATGGTGATTAAGAGAAAATTAGATGGAACCTCAACCTGATTTGATGACTTCCACCGTGTGTGTGTGTGTGTGTGTGTGTGTGTGTGTGTGTGTGTGTTAGTACTGGAGATTGAACCCAGAGGCATTCTACTTCTGAGCTACACTCCAGCTCTTTTAATTTTTTTTTTGTTTGTTTGTTTGTTTGTTTTGAAACAGTGTATTGCTAGGTTGCTAAGAGTCTCGCTAAGTTGTTGAGGCTATCCTTAAACCTGCCATCCTCCTGACTCAGCCCCCCAAGTACTGGGATTATAGATGTGCGCCATGATACCTGGCTTCTATCACTTTTTTTTTTTAAACCACATCAGTAGACCAGATTCTAGCATTAGAAGCCACAGAAGAGTGGAAAGCAGAGAAAATAAAATGAAACAAAAGAAAGAACAGAACATGTTCCTGCATCTTTTCCTTGTTACAAGACCCTGAGATTTGAACTGTATACCATACTAGAGTTTTTTTTTTTTTTTTTTTTGCGGTACCAGGGATTGAACTCAGAGGCATTCTACCTCCGAGCTACACCCCCAGCCCTATTTTTTATTCTTTATTTTGAAACCAGGTCTCGCTAAGTTGCGGAGTGCCTCACTAGGTAGCTGAGGCTGGCCGCGAACCCGGATCCTCCGGTCTCAGCCTCCCAAATGCTGGGATTACAAGCGTGCGCCACCACGCCCGGCTCCATACTAGAGTTTTAATTCAGACTAGGCTGGATTAATTGTACAGCAGCAAATTGTTTGTATTTCCTAACTCAATACATACAATAAGCCATTATTACATATAATACATTATTTCATAGGGGATACAGAATTGCTAAAGTTTAAGGTCAAGGCATCATGCCATTCTAAAAGGTAACAATAAAATCCTACTCTTCACTCATTGTTACTTTCCTAGGTGAGCCCCTTCACCTTCTCCTTCACCTTGGTCAGTTCTCCCTATTTCTAGCATGTGTTTTCCTTTCTCATTGAGAATTACAGTCTGATTTTATATTTCTTTGAACATTCTTTAATAAATGCTTCTCTCCCATGCTTGCATGGATGTTAGTGGGGATTAAAAGGTTCGTTCTTTCTTTCTTTCTTTCTTTCTTTCTTTCTTTCTTTCTTTCTTTCTTTCTTTCTTCTCTCTCTCTCTCTTTCCTATGTTATTGTAGAAGTCCCTACATGAAAACTAAATGAAAGAAGAAAATTGCATATATATTTTCTATGACTACACTATAAACTCCCTTAAAAAGAGACCATGTACTGTGTATATTTATATCCCTTATTTATATAGCAGGGTAGCAAATTAAGTATTGAAATAAAATTAATTTTAAATTGCTTTTAGTTACTCTGAGACCTAACAATGCCCATATGATAGCAAGAGACTTTGGGTATTCTGATTTCTTTTCTGTTGGTTTTTTTTTTTTGCGTGCTGTCTTATCTCCTCACAGATTTTATTTTACTATTGCATGCAGGACGTAGCTGCCTGAGCTGCCTCATCAGGATCAACAAATGCTTTTAGGGCTAATCTTGGTACACGCTGCTTTCTCATAGAAGTATTGGCCTAGTATTTCCCGTTATTTTTCATCACTCCGATGCCCTTGGGAATATGACATTTCCTCTCTTGTCCATCTTTTCTAGGTGTTTGCAGGGACAGAGTTGGCTCACATTGCCTAATCAATCTAGGAGTGGTGGCACATGCCTCTAATCCCAGTACTTCGGAGGCTGAGACAGGAGGACTAAGGTCAGCCTGAACAACTTAGCAAGATTCTGTTTCAAAATTTAAAAATAAAAATATAAAAGGGGTCTGGGAGTAGCTCAGAGGTAAAATGCCGATGGGTTCAATCCAGAGTAAACAAATAAAATAAACAAACAAAAAACACAATGCTAACATCTTAAAAACCATACTGTTAAACTGATTTAATACTTCCTAACTTTGAAAGAATGACTATTGGCTTTAGCAGATCCATACCAGGAATCCTGGAGTGTTGCCAGGAAAGCTACCAAGAAATGTTAATGAAGTATCAGATTTTATATCTCCAGACTTCAGTCAAGTGACTCCTCAATTTCAGACTGTTACAGCATACATTTAAACTTTCATGCAAGTCAGTTTTAATTCCCTATGAATATGCTTTTATCTTGGTTACAATGAAGTGTAATAATTAACATTGTGGTCACTTTGATTGTTTCCAGAGTCCACTTATGGAAACAACAGAACATGGGAAATGGGAAAAATAGACAATGAGGAAAGAAGTCAGGCAAACCATACCCCAAGTACAAGACTTCTTTCAACAGTGATTTTGACATTATTTATCTAAGTGTTTATTGGAACCCTGTGGCAAGCCAGGGATGGTGATGGGTGCTGGAGGTGGGAAGCCATATTGCCAAAGGAAGCTATAGATCCCATCCTTCCAACAAAGTGTTCACCCCCCAAAACCCCTCAACACTGTTGCTCTTAACATTTTTCCAACACAATCCAAGGGTTTTATTTCTTCTACCACCCAAACACTTTTGGAATGGGTCCAGAAATTGGAACTGCATTGCAACAAGAGGTGACCGCCTGCTTAAGCAGAGATGAGGTGACGTGAAAAGGATATTACTGGCTTTGCTTGTTGGAAGAGGGTGGCAAGGACTTGATGTCCCTGGTCAACTGAATTCCAACTTCTCCTTCAATATGGTCCTTGTGTGTATATGTGTGTGTTGGGGGTAGGTATTTCTATTCCTGGATGTGAATCCCTTTTTCCTACCTTACTTCTCTTCTCACAGTGACCAAGCAGAACTCTCATAGTGAGAGTTTTACTCAAATGAAATGATGACTATTTAGAATAGAGCCACAGGTACCACACAGGGCTGGTCTCACTATTTTTATAGATGAGAAGCTTTTGTAAAGACTGTGAGAGAAGTGAACATTTTCAATCTTCTTACTTCTTACATTTCAACCTTCCTTCCTCTTTAGATCATTTTTAGGAATTCTTACTGTTCCTGAAGAAAACAACAGTTAGGCCAAGCATATTTGCTAAGTATGAAAGGGAATTAGAAAATCAGACTAACAAAATACTGCGGAAAGCGGGCATGCTGGCGCATGCTTGTAATCCCAGCATTTGGGAGGCTGAGACCGGAGGATCCGGGTTCGAGGCCAGCCTCAGCTGCTTAGTGAGGCACTCCGTAACTTAGTGAGACCCTGTTTCAAAATAAAGAATAAAAAATAGGGCTGGGGGTGTACCTCGGAGGTAGAATGCCCCTGAGTTCAATCCCCAGTACCGCAAAAAAAAAAAAAAAATGTGGAAAATAAGCTTCTCTTTTATTAGTGTTTCTTGTGTCTTGAAACCATGGTTATGACCAGGAGGTCATGTTGCCTTCTTTTCTTCTCTCCCTTCATTGTAAATCATTCAGCCAAAGTGACTTATCTTGGTAAAGTTCAAATATTTATGAATAAGCTGGCTGAACAAACACATCTTAGAGCTTGTATATGGAAGCTAAAGATAAACATGTCAATGTTATGATTTGACACAGAGGTAGGGAACAGGAAGTCCAAGGGTTACAGTGTAAGATTTGAGAATTAAAGACCCAAACAAGGAAAGCAAGCGCAACTTGTTAACTCCACAATAATTCATATTTCCTTGTGAAGCTCATCTGATATTGTCAGGCTTACTTGTAAAATTGCACTGTTTTTACTGTTGGGTTTCTATTATGCTAGCTAAGTAATTGAAACTAAGCTTGTTTGTTCAACTAAATTTTAATTAATACAATAATTGGAACTAGTTAAAGAAAGCATTGCATCCTAGCAGCCCATGGAGACCTGTTTAATTAACAGATCAAAATGATTTATAATTAGGTGTCAAATATTTATATGTAAATGATATTGTGAAAGGGCCCAAGGGCATCTTCAAAAGTTTGAAGTTCAAATTCTCAAGAGACTTAAAACTTTCTTTCAAATTATAATCTTATATCTTACATGTGTATGTAATTTTCTTAGCATTACAAATGTTCACAAGACTACAAAAGCAGCCTTTGCTCTACTTGTTTCTAAACGCAAGGCAAGTGGATTAGTAATTTTCTTCTATTTTATTTTGTTTAGTCCTTCTAATAAAATTTCATCAATGGAGAGCATTATGTCTATTTGTAAAAACCAGAATGAATAGATTCAACTCAAATCAGATTCTTTTCTTTCTTTTTGAGGAAACATGTCATAACCTAGATTGGATGATTTATTCTTTTCTTTTTTCTATCCTTTCTTTCTTTACAAGAAGAAGATGAACCTTTATGTTTGTGCATGCAGCCACATTGATCAAGTGATAAATGTAGTTTTTTTTTTGTTTGTTTGTTTTTTGTGGTACTGGGGATTGAACTCAGGGGCATTCTACCTCCGAGCTATACCCCTAGCCCTATTTTGTATTCTTTATTTTGAAACCGAGTCTCACTAAGTTCCAGAATGCCTCACTAGGTAGCTGAGGCTGGCCGCGAACCGGGATCCTCCGGTCTCAGCCTCCCGAGTGCTGGGATTACAAGCGTGCGCCACCACGCCCGGCTTATAGATGTAGTTTTTATTGAAGGTAATTTACATACTTAGAGAGCTTATATGACTTTTCCTTTAATACTTGTAAGTGTGTGTGTGTGTGTGTGTGTGTGTGTGTGTGTGTGACTGGGGATTGAACCAAGGGTCATTCTATGTCTGAGTTATACCCCCAGCCTCATTTAATTTTTTCACTTGACACAGTGTCTAAGTTGCTGAGGCTGGCCTGGAACTTGTCTCGGCCTCCCAAGTACTAGGATTACAGACATATGCCATCACACCCGACTAATTCTTGTAATTATTTTAAGATTTTTAGAAGCAATACTTTTTCCATCTTACAGATTGGAAACTAAGACTCAAAAAAGCAAAGTATCAGACTTAAGATAGAACACAGTGATATTAACAAACTTCATATACTTTAAAATTAACAGGTAAAATATCTATGAAAGGTTTCATGATAACGACACATAGATTACCCATTCATTGTTTTTTTCTCTCTTCAGAGGTTAAGAGAACATGAGTTTCTCTCTATGTTAGACAAACTTAAACCGGCACCAATTCTGCTTTTCTAACACAGAATCCTGAAATCCAACCTGCAGAATATTTTAAAAGGTCTTTTGACTTTCTAATATTGCCTGCAAATGTTCATTTTGGGCCCTAGGTCAAGACTATTTTTTACATTGCTTATAAAATGAGACCTGAGTCTTTATCTAATGCTTTTCCCATGAAAACAGCCAAAAGGGTCACGCAACCTGGATGTAACTTTGACTTGTTATTTTGGTTAATGGACCTACATTGAACCACTGTCACATTGCCTGTTATAATTTTACATTTGTACTTGTATAAATGCCCAGAAATAAGCATTCTTTTATTTCTAAAATGTCTAAAGCAATTTTCTTTGACAAGCACATGATCCCTATAGCTCTTCCTGTAATCTTTCTGAAAATGTTAAAATTTCCATCTAGATAGATTTATGGATTAAAAAAAGATGATCAGTAGGACAATATGTCCCCCATTAACCTAGGACAAAAGCATCTCTTCTATTAAAAACAAACAAACAGAAAACTCCCAAATAATTTTATAGAAATATTTCTGAAGAGTCAAATATAGTCACTATTGAAGAGCTAATACTGAAAATAGGGCTTATGAACTAAAAAAAAATTATTAAAACATATGCATGTGCTCAATCCTAAAAGGTATATCTAAACATGTGCATGTAAGCTAAAATATATGTCTGACTGATTTAGTTCATTACCAACTAGAAAAAGAGTTTTGAGTGAGGCTCCTATTTATGACTATATTGTGTTTTGTACATTTTATTCTCATTTCTACCAACTGATTAAAGCCCCACTATAAGAAATAGGAATAGGAAATGTGGAAGATGTGGAAGAACACTGGAATTGCATGAACAATTAGTGGATGTGGGCAGCTGCACATGATTCCATTAAATACATTGCAGTTAAATAACCTTACTACATTAGCTCATTGGAATGTGTTGCCTACTTTCAGGTTTTCCTTCATCCCCTCCCATTCCAATTCCACCCTTCATAATCCAACACACTCAAGTGATAGACACTAAAGCAGAATATGTGTGTGTATATGTGGTGTGTGTGTGTGTGTGTGTGTGTGTGTGTGTGTGTGTGTGTGTGTGTTACTGGGGATTGAACTCAGGGGCATTCTACCTCCAAGATACACCCCTAGCCTTATTTTTAATTATTTTGTTTTGTTTTGTTTTGAAACAGATTACCTCTAGATTGCTATGTCTCACTAGGTTCTTGAGGCTGGTCTCCAACTTGTAATCCTTCTGTCTCAACCTCCCAAGTA